>JAQPCC010000219.1:0-88194 GCA_028392965.1 Lindernia subracemosa | reverse complement strand
TGAAGAAGAATCTGACGACGAAGACGAAGATGAGAAAGATATGATGAAACAGCTTGTTATGCTCACTAAGAGGTTTGAAAAATTCCATCGAAAAAGGAAATCAAGAGGCACCTTCAACAAGTTCCAACCCAAGGGAACCTCCTCCACCAGGCGCAATGCTTCCTGATGCTTCAACTGCAACAAACCTGGTCACTATGCTCAAAATTGCCCACTTGCGGACAACGACAAGAAAGAAAAGAAATCCAAAGCCATGGTGAGCAAATGGGATGACTCGGGCAACGAACAATCAGAGGACGAGAACCTTGCTTATATGGCGGGAGACGATCAGGTATCATACTCATCAACTATTGAGAAAATTAATATTTTGAATGGTATCTATGCTAACGATTCCTATGAGAATGCATCCTCAGTATTTGAAGTAGATGAGAGTAAGGAAGAATTATGCGAACTAATCCAAAATGCGTATGTCAGGATTAAGTCACTCAATTCATTAATAAAGGAGATGGTGAAGCAACGAGATGACTTAAGCCGGGAAAAATGCCAAGCTGATCTAGAGATTATGAGCCTTAGGAATGAAGTAGAAAATCTCAAGAAAGAAAAGGATGCATGCAACTGTGAATCACTAGAAAAGATAAATAGAGATCTATCTAGCGATATCACTGCACTTAGATATTCCCTGAGTGAAAAAGAACGCACTGTTGATAGACTACTTCAAGGAAAACAAAATCT
Source organism: Lindernia subracemosa (assembly GCA_028392965.1). NCBI lineage: Eukaryota > Viridiplantae > Streptophyta > Magnoliopsida > Lamiales > Linderniaceae > Vandellia > Vandellia subracemosa. The sequence goes on along the minus strand of JAQPCC010000219.1, from coordinate 87,465 downwards.
AGATCTTCTTTTAAATATTCCTAGATATACTGAGAAATCAGGGATATGATATTCCATGGTAGAAAAACAAGCAGTACCAACAGTTCCAAAATCAAAATGCTTTAGTTGTGGTAGAAATGGCCATCACTCGTATAATTGCTTTCTGAAACATGCTGACAAAACGAAATATGTTTGGAGACCCAAAAATATCAATGTGAGTGCACCCATTCATACCAGTTTCGTGGAATCATCTGCTGAGTCTAGCAACTTGTCACATGTAAACAAAAATTATTTTGCTGCTAATGTGTTAGGACCCAACAAAAACTGGGTACCTCAGAGATCCTCAAATTTTAACAGGTACAAAGAAAGAGTGCCATCAAGAAAAAGAGGTGGTATCTTGACAGTGGATGCTCACGACATATGACAGGTGATATCACTAACTTTGTCTCATTAAAAGCATGCGACAGAGGATTTGTTTCCTATGCTGACAACACGAAACTAAGATCATTGGTGTAGGAACTATCGGTAACATTCTTAACACCACCATAGATGATGTATGGCTAGTTAAGAATCTTGAGTATAACTTGATTAGTATAAGTCAGCTGTGCGACAAGGGTCATTCTGTGACGTTTGAGAACTATAAGTGCATTGTTAAGAAAGATGATCAAATCATCTTTAGTGCATCTAGGCAAGGAAATATCTACTGTATTACACTCGATAATATATCTAACCAAAATGTCAAGTGCTTAGCTGCTACACAGGATATCTCTTGGTTATGGCACCGACGTCTTGGTCACGCCAACATGGAACTGATTTCTCTTATCAATGACAAGGGTATGGTACGTGGAGTTCCAGCTGGTAAGTTCTCTAAAGACAAAACCTGCCATGCCTGCCAAATGGGTAAGCAAACTAAGTCTTCCTTTAAGGTAAAGAATGTTGTCTCTACTTCCAGACCCTTAGAACTCCTCCACCTTGACCTTTTTGGTCCTGTTCAAACTATGTCCTTGCGGGGTAAGAAATATGCATTTGTGATTGTGGACGATTACTCAGGCACTCATGGGTAATATTTCTTGCACACAAGAGTGAGGCACTAGAGAACTTCGTATCACTTGTAAAACGACTCGAAATTGAGCAGGATGCTAGCCTATGCAAAATACGAAGTGATAATGGACTGAAATTTGATAGTAAATCATTTGCATCCTTCTGTGATCAACATGGTTATACACATGCTCCTCTTACTCCTCAGCAGAATGGTGTGGTTGAGAGAAAGAACCGAGTGGTACAGGAAATGACGAGGACAATGTTAAATGAGTACGATCTCCCTAAGAAATTTTGGGCTGAAGCTGTGAGCACAGCTTGTTATGTTTCTAACCGTGCTTTCCTTAGACCCATTCTGAAAACGACCCCCTATGAGCTGTGGTATGGTAGATCCCCTAATAAAAGGTACTTTCGTGTATTTGGTTGCAAATGTTTTAGTCTAAATGATAGGGACAAAAGAGGGAAATTTGACTCAAAAGTAGATGAAGGTATATTCCTAGGGTACAGTCTTCATTCTAAAGCATATCGCGTATTCAACAAAAGAAAAGAAACTGTTCAGGAATCTGTGCATGTAACGTTCGACGAAGGTCTCACATCAGGTCCTACTAATGAGGAAGTTCTAGATGTGTCCCATGCAGATTTAAAGAACACTCAGATATTCCACGACACAGAAAGTTCAAACATGCATCCAGTCATTCCACTAATCAAGTCATTGGGAGCATCTCTTCTGGGACCAAGACTAGAGCCAGTGCATTGAACCCACCTTCAGAGGAAACCCCAAATGCTCTATTATCCCTGGTGGAACCCAGGTCAGTTAACGAAGCTCTCACTGAAAATTCATGGATATCTGCGATGCAGGAGGAACTTGCTCAGTTCGACAAAAGCCATGTGTGGACACTTGTGGAACGACCTCGTGACAAATCCATCATTGGTACCAAGTGGGTCTTCCGCAACAAGCTTGATGAAAATGGTAATGTTACTCGGAACAAAGCAAGGTTAGTTGCTAAAGGTTATTCTCAAGAAGAATGTATTGATTATGAAGAAACCTTTGCTCCCGTAGCTAGACTTGAATCCATTCGCATACTGCTTGCCTATGCATGTTTTAAAAGATTCAAGTTATTTCAAATGGACGTAAAAAGCGTTTTCTTAAACGGTTTCATAAATGAAGAAGTTTACGTCGAACAGACCCCTGGATTTTTAAATGAAGAATTTTCAGATCATGTTTTCAAATTAAATAAAGCTTTATACGGTTTGAAACAAGCACCCAAGGCTTGGTACGAAAGACTTAGCAAATTTTTGATAAATATGTGATTTACTACTAGAACTATTGATAACACCATATTTACCAAGTATGATGGTGATCACATGTTACTGGTACAAATATATGTTGATGACATTATCTTTGGAAGTACTAATAACCTACTCTGCGAGGAGTTTTCTAAGTCTATGCAGCTGGAATTTGAAATGAGTCTTATGAGGGAGCTTAATTACTTCTTGGGACTCCAAATCAAGCAGATGCGAAATGGAATCTTCATCTCTCAAACTAAGTACATCAAGGAGTTACTGCTGAAGTTCGGGATGATTGATTCCAAGGCTCTACCCACTCCCATGCACCAAACCGCCAATATCGACAGTGATGAATCAGGTACACAGTAGATCAAACTAAGTATCGTGGCATGATAGGTAGTCTACTTTACCTCACAGCAAGTAGGTCGGATATCATGTTTGCTGTTGGTATATGTTCGAGATATCAATCGAACCCTAAGGAGTCCCACTTGACTGCCGTCAAGAGGATACTTAGATACCTAAATGGAACATCCAACATTGGACTATGGTATTCTACTACTGATGAATTCCCATTAGTGGGATATTCAGATTCTGACTTCGCAAGTTGTAGGGATGATAGGAAAAGTACCCGTGGTACGTGCCAATTACTTGGGAATTCCCTAGTAACTTGGTCTAGTAAGAAGCAAAATGATGTCGCCCTATCCACAACCGAAGCCGAGTACATGGCACTAGGAAATTGTTGTCAACAGCTACTGTGGATGAAACAGACCCTTAGTGACTACAGATTAAGCTACGACAAAATTCATGCTCTTTGTGATAATACCAGTGCTATCAGTATAACTAAGAACCCTGTCCATCATTCTTGAGCAAAGCATATAGAGGTAAAATATCATTTCATTCAAGATCATATCCAAAAAGGGAATATTGGCACTGAGTTCGTCGGTACCACTGATAAGTTGGTCGATATCTTTACTAAGCCTCTCATTGAGAGTAGATTCTGTGATATCCGTAAGCGTCTAGGAATCATAGAACAAATTAAGGAAAGTAGGGGTGTTCATTGGACGGTTCGGTCCGATTTTTTCAAATTTCGGTTCGATTTTTCGGTTTTCGATTTTACAGATGCCTAATCCGATATCCGAACCATTTTAATTTGGTTCGGTTCGGTTTTATACACTTCGGTTCGGTTTTTCGGTTAACCGTTAAAGGTTTTAATTCATATGTGTGTATATATTATATATACATATATAGGAATTAACTCTTATAAATATATATATATAAATTAAATAGTATTGATATGATAATTGCATTACTCATATGTGCGTAATTCGTGTATACCTTTTATAACATCTATATATATATGAATTAAATGTTATAACATAGTGCGTTATTAAATAAACATTGTATTTTTAATTATTTTTTATGAAAAATATAATTATTTTGTTGGACTTTATTATCACTATAACTATTAATCACTTTCATACACTATAATATTTTAAACTTGTCTAATATAAATTATAAATAATTAAATATATTTCAATTTTTCGGTTATTTTTTCTGAAATCCGAAAACCGAACCGAAAAACCGAAATTTTCTAAAAACAAAACCAAAACCGGCCGAAAAACCGAAAAAATCGAAAATTTCGGTTCGGCCGGTTTTTTCGGTTTTATCCGAAATTTGAACACCCCTAAAGGAAAGGTGATATCTTATTCTTAAATCTTTAAAATTCCAGTGCTCCGTAATCATCCTATTACCTTTTTAGAAAATCCCAAAATTAGGATAGTCATATCCTCATGATCTCATTCAAATTCCTAGAATATTTTGCATACAAACAGATTATCGTTTTTCCTCAAATAATTATTCTCTATTAAAGCTCCATTGATTCTTTTCTTCCACATCATTTTGAATTTCAAAATTCAGCACGCCTATCAACCACTCTTTTCAGTTTCCTCTCTCACATTCACTTCGTCATTTCCCCTAACCTCTCTGAAACCCTAACATGGTGAAAACGGCTGGAACCAAGCAAGGCGGACCTAGCTCGAGCGCCGGAAAGAAAAGAAGAGAAAGGAACCTCCCTCTGATGACTCTCCTAAGACACCATCGTCCCCTCCTTCGCCACCTGCTAGATTCACGAGGTCCAAATCTCAACCCTCAGCCAAATCTGTGAAGACTTCCAAACAGCCCAAGAAGGTTAAAACCATGAAGAAGAAGCCCTCTCCGAAGCCATCTCGATCCCATGAAACCACCCCTACTGATTCCATAGACTGTAAAAATCGAATCCCTAAATCACAGCAAAAAGGGGAAAAGCCACAAACTGACCACATAAAGATCGGCGTAGAAGTTGGAGTTGTTTGTAGCACAATTCAGAGTAATCAAACATAACAATATTCAGCGTAATTCACAAAATTCAAACATAATAGTATAATAATAATCATCTTGCTGGCTCCTTGCGTTTGGACCCAACCAACTGTTGTAGGGGTTGTGTTTGGACCCAACCAGAGGTTGTTTGCCCTGTAATGTAACGAGATTTGGCAAAACAAGAAAAAAACAGGTAAGATAAGAATAGAACATACTAATACTATTATTAAAATATGTTTTCATATTACCTACCTTCTTCAAATCATTCAGATCATTAGCCATTTCGTTCAGCACCGGAATCCAAAACTCGAGGAAGAGCTTGGGGTGAAGCTTCATCGCCACATATCCTCCGAAGCCAAAACGGGTGGTTCCATAAGAATTCTGTGCAATGACATAATATTCTTCTTCGTTCTTCAATGCAAACGCTCCTACGAGCGTAACACTGTGGCAGCCCACGTTTTGTCCAGGTACTACAACGACTTCTTCATCCATTGGGCCATCGTATACAACCTATGTAAATTTTCTAATGATTAATATTTAAAAAAAGGAAAACATGTTCAAAGCTAACTAACCGACGTACCTTCTTGCAGTATTTGAAAGAGGGGCATGACCTTAGAGTGGCAATCACTTGATACGTCTTCAAAACTGGAATTACCTCATGGATTCTCAATTTTTGATACGAATCCAACCTATTCCTAGGAGACTGCAAAAGAACACAGTTAGTTGATAAAGCTAAATTAATTACTTATGAATATAAAATAAAAATCAGAATTTTCTTATCCTATCGAGAAACCCTGCAGCCAGATCCCTCTCGCGAGGATCTATACAGCCAGATTGCGAAAGTAGTCCAATATCTTTAATGTACATCAGCACATGCTCCACTCTAGTTCCCTTCATTCCCATTGTACAACGTCTTTTGTCTTCTGCGTAAGGGAGTCCCGAATATTTCAGATACAAATTGTCGAAGCACTCATTCACGTTGAAGTAGAATCTGCCATCCAATAACTTGGCCCTCCGTCCGCATATCCGGAAGATCATTTCAGTACATGCAACTGCAAGTACATAGGAGCACGCTCCTGACTTTCTTTGGTCTCTAACCAAGGATAGATGCCTTGAATGAAGCGAAAACTCGTCCACCTGTTTTCCATCGACTATGAAGTGGTCTCTTATCTTACCGTGCAACTCATTGTGAATGTTCCTGCCATCAAAATATATTTGAGAAAAATGCATGTCTATTCCTAATACATCCCTACACAGATATAAAATCTTTTACCTTAGTTCCTTCTCCCACCTTACTTCAGAGGACTGTGTGGGTGCAAAGGATTAGTCACAGCATGAAAAAAGTATAAATAGTATTATGAAAGTTTAGTTTCATTACCATAGTGAACAAGCTCGTCCCTGCAAACAATGCAAATGCACAATTTTCAGATAAAGTTCACAGAGATTAAAAACCAGTCACACAATTCAACAATCACACTAAATCCATTCAAAATGGAACTACAACAACGTCATACACCGTAAATACAAGTAAAATAAGAGGAAAATCACATAGATTGGCAACCAGACACATTATCAAACACCTTGCGTGCAATAGAATATGGGCAAAAGATGCACACTAAATCCATTCAAAATAGAATTACAACAACGTCATACACTGTAAATACAAGTAAAATCTAGAGGAAAATGTACCTCGGCAGTTGATATACACGATATTTTGATCAGCCACAAGGAGTATTTAAGACCCTACTATATGATTACTTTCCCAAGGAGTATGTATGTATGAGGGGTTATAGTATAGGAAGAAGCAAGGGAGATTTCTTGGTAATTCACTCTATAGTTCTTATTGTTTCAAATAATATCAATTTAACCCCTTTATTACTGCACTTTAAGTTTATGCCCAAATTTACTCTATAATGCAACAACTCTCTCAGTTAAAAAGACCTCAAATTTTAAAGCAACTCAACCTGTTGTTCTCAATCATGGCTGAAAGCTTCGTCCTGTCCACAGATTGAAGCATCTTTCCTGTGCTCTTATACATCTGCATTTATTTCCAAGCAAAGAACCAAACGTAAGTTAACATTCCTTTGTGAAGAAAGAAAGGACACACCATAATCATAAGACATAGAAACAGAATGGAAACCGATGAGTTTGCCAACAAAAGAGGATGGCAACGCCTCCTGTTCGGTTCTAAAACCACACCTTCATTCATCTGCTTGAGGCACATTGTGAACACTTTCTTCATCGTATACATCAAGAACCAGGAAAAAATGGTGTCAGACCCAAAAAAGCGGAAGTGAAGCTAAAGATCGGAGGAGCTTTAGGCTTCCGAGCACAAACCCAAGGCAAGCGAGAAAAAAGAAAGGCACGTAATTACATATCACGGGATTATTACCCACAAACATTAGGAAATGAATCTGAAAATTTTAGAGATCAACATGCATGTCATTTCTTCAATGACTCAATCATGCGTACAATCCCACAATTTTGTCTTCATATTACAGATCAAGTACTAGTAAAAACAAGCCAGAGGCTCTACGCAAAAGGAAATTAAGCTACAGATAGGAGCTTTAGGCTTTAGGCTCCATTTTTCCGCCGTTCGATGAACCAAAATCCACAAGAACTTATGCTAGAAGAAAGAAACAAGCACCGTTTTATACACATCACTTGTTAAATGAACCTCAATCATGTCTTCGATCCTACAATTTCGTCTACACCATATAGATCAAGAACCGGTGAAATAAAACCAGACACTCCGCCCAAAGAGAGAAAATTTAACAAAATATTTGAGCTTTAGGTTTATTTAAGCAGAAAACCAAACCAAGCAAATAAGTAACCAAACACCACGATCATTCTCTAACAAGAATTTACTCCAGAAAAGGAATCCAAGCCGTTTTTTACACGAAAATCTCTACAATGAACCAATCATGCCTCCAATCACACAAACCGTCTACATAATACAGATCAAGAACTAGTAAAAGAAGCCATATACTCCACCCAAATAGAGGAAATTAAGCTAAAGATCGGAGCTTTATGCTTTTTTCAGCAGAAACCAAGCAAATCAACCAAACACCACAACCAAAAATCGTTACGGTATCAAGAACCAGCTGGGAAAAAAAAAAGGGCCAAATACTCCGCATAAACGTTTGCGAATTGGATCCAAAGATCGGAGCTTTTCCACATAAACGTTTGCGAATTCTGGAAATAGTCAAAATCGAAAAGGAGAAGCTGGTGGAGAAAATTGAAAGGGAAGGATAAAGCCAGGCAAAAGGGAGGCGAATAAAGAAGGGTAATTGGATTTGGTTTAGGGTTCCCTTTTGAGTTCTGAATAGCGAACATGAGCCGATAGACAAATAAACACTAGTAGTTTTAGTCAGTCAACTAATCTCGCACATCAATACATTGATTTGTTTGAACCATACTAATTTGAAAATTACAAGATTTATTATGAAGAGAGTATCAACATATAATCTGAAGAAATGTCAAGACATGTAGAAATTTTCACTAACTTAAGGTCCTTTCTATCCTACCCATGTGGGTAACACCCAACTCTATTGAGATTGTGACACATGTCATAATCTAAAATGTAGTGCTGAGATTAACACATGGGATGGGGAAGTGTGACGCATGTCACAATCTCAAGGGAGTTGGGTGATACCCACATGGATATGTAAGAATAATCCCTAACTTAATATGTTTTTCGTTTGAGATTTCATCATAAAATATCAAAGAAAATATAATACTATCACAGGGTTTTGATAAATTTCAATATTCTTGGTTTGTTTTTTTGAACATTATCATACATTTGTAGCTATATTTTAATTTGGTTATTTCATTTTAAATTGTTTTTTTTTTAATTAAGTGTATTTTAATGGCTTCCGGTTTTACAAAATATTTTATTTACAATTCGTTGTATTTACGTACAAAAATAACTACAAAACTAACATTGGCTACAAGAATAAAAAGTTTTAATATTAATTTATATAAACATGAATTGATTTATTTAGATATTTTTTTAACATAATTAATCTGTAAAAGAAGATGGTTATTTGTTTGAGAAATAGATTTAGTACGTGTTTGGTGGATTGACAAATTTGATGGAGATGTGAAAGAAACGCACGGAAAAGATAAGCGTTACACCAATTATTATATTTATATTTTATATTTCTATTCTATAAAGTTGGGTTTCTGCAATTTGGCGACGCCACGTAGGATGCAGGTGGCCCCCCTTTGAGTGGGCCCCCTCGATATAGAATATATATATATAATAAATAAATGTTTCTATTATTGTTTGTGTTTATTTACGAGCTTCAATCAATAATAATAACTTTGAGAATAGTTGTATAGAATTCCAAGTAGGCATGGCAATGGGGCGGGTCCGAGACCCGAACCCGCCTAAACCCGCCCCTATTGGGGAGGGTTTTTTTCTAAATTTCGGGTTAAGGGGCGGGTTATGGGCCTTAAAGAGCCCAACCCGGCCGGGTCCGGGGCGGGTCTCGGGTTTGCCCAACCCCGCCCCGAGACCCGCCCCGAACGAGTCAATGTAATATTAATATATATATAATATATATTAGAGTTAGGGTTCTCTGATTAATATTGTGATGGATTATTATAAATTTGCTTGTTGTTTCATTTATAAGTTATTTTGTTTATATTTTGTCCTTGAAATGTGTAAGGTAATGTTAGAATTTAAAAAAAAAAAAAATAGAAGGCGGGTCTGGCGGGTTGGACCCGCCCCGCTTCGGGTCTGACCCGGGGTGGGGCGGGGCGGGTCTAGACCCGAAGCGGGGTGGGGCGGGTCCCGGGTCCGGGGAAAAATAACCGAGGCGGGTCTCGGGTCCGACTGAACCCGCCCCATTGCCATGCCTAATTCCAAGCGTATTGTGACGTTTGTAATATTGACCGAAGTTGAATACAAATTTGATGGAGTTGGCGCGCATGTTTCTTTTGTATTTGGGCACTTTTGTAATTATGTAATACTTTAGGGACTTATTTGTAAGTTTTAGTTTTAGTCCTCGTTGTGTAGCGTTTTATATTTGTAAAGCAGCGTCATTGTTACGAACTCTCGAGCGGTTTCGTTTTATAGTATGAATTTACAAAATTAACATGGTATCAGTTAAGCCCGATTGATCACTGATTGAACACCAATTTCATATTTCTCCTGTTTTTTTCTGATTTCGAATGGCTGGAGTGGTTATTGAAACTGAGGAATTTGAGGAAACTATGCAAAACTTCGAAAACAAGGGAGAAGGGAATATTCGGGCTCGGAGTGAGCAGGACGGTGTGAATTACGGTGGATATATTCATCCGCTGACGTTGTTACCATCGGACAACCTAGGGTTGACGATTGTGAGCTGTAAGTTGACGGATATGAATTATGTTGTTTGGAGTTATGCAATGCGAAGGGCTTTAAGTGCGACAAATAAGTTAGGATTTGTGACTGGAACTATTGCGAAACCATCTGAACAAGATGTGAATTATGAGCAGTGGTGTAGGGTTAATGATACGGTGGTCTCGTGGATTTTGAATTCTATGAGTGATGAGTTGTTGGAAGGGTATCACTTGACTGAGAAAGCGTCTGATCTCTGGGAGGAGCTAAAGGAAAGGTTTGGTATAAGTAATGGACCACAAATCTATCAATTGAAAAGAGAAATTAGTTCCTTGAGGCAAGGAAATACTTCACTAGCAGTTTACTATACTAAGTGTAAGAAATTGTGGGACGAGTTGAGCCACGTGGATCCACCTGATGTTTGTACTTGTGGGAGATGTATCTGTGCTCATAACAGGGCTAATGGTGGAAGAGAAGCAAGAGACAAACTCATACAGTTTCTGACTGGATTGAATGATAGTTACTTACCTATCAAAAATCAGATCTTAGCCACTGATCCTTTGCCGGATGTGAAGAGAGCTTATGCCATGATTATGAATGTGGAGAGGCAACATCTGGTACAAATGGTTTACAATAATGAAACAGCAAGCAAATTTATAATAATCCATCACAATATTAATCAGAGAACCCTAACTCTAATATATATTATATATATATTAATATTACATTGACTCGTTCGGGGCGGGTCTCGGGGCGGGGTTGGGCAAACCCGAGACCCGCCCCGGACCCGGCCGGGTTGGGCTCTTTAAGGCCCATAACCCGCCCCTTAACCCGAAATTTAGAAAAAAACCCTCCCCAATAGGGGCGGGTTTATGCGGGTTCGGGTCTCGGACCCGCCCCATTGCCATGCCTACTTGGAATTCTATACAACTATTCTCAAAGTTATTATTATTGATTGAAGCTCGTAAATAAACACAAACAATAATAGAAACATTTATTTATTATATATATGTATTCTATATCGAGGGGGCCCACTCAAAGGGGGGCCACCTGCATCCTACGTGGCGTCGCCAAATTGCAGAAACCCAACTTTATAGAATAGAAATATAAAATATAAATATAATAATTGGTGTAACGCTTATCTTTTCCGTGCGTTTCTTTCACATCTCCATCAAATTTGTCAATCCACCAAACACGTACTAAATCTATTTCTCAAACAAATAACCATCTTCTTTTACAGATTAATTATGTTAAAAAAATATCTAAATAAATCAATTCATGTTTATATAAATTAATATTAAAACTTTTTATTCTTGTAGCCAATGTTAGTTTTGTAGTTATTTTTGTACGTAAATACAACGAATTGTAAATAAAATATTTTGTAAAACCGGAAGCCATTAAAATACACTTAATTAAAAAAAAACAATTTAAAATGAAATAACCAAATTAAAATATAGCTACAAATGTATGATAATGTTCAAAAAAAACAAACCAAGAATATTGAAATTTATCAAAACCCTGTGATAGTATTATATTTTCTTTGATATTTTATGATGAAATCTCAAACGAAAAACATATTAAGTTAGGGATTATTCTTACATATCCATGTGGGTATCACCCAACTCCCTTGAGATTGTGACATGTGTCACACTTCCCCATCCCATGTGTTAATCTCAGCACTACATTTTAGATTATGACATGTGTCACAATCTCAATAGAGTTGGGTGTTACCCACATGGGTAGGATAGAAAGGACCTTAAGTTAGTGAAAATTTCTACATGTCTTGACATTTCTTCAGATTATATGTTCATACTCTCTTCATAATAAATCTTGTAATTTTCAAATTAGTATGGTTCAAACAAATCAATGTATTGATGTGCGAGATTAGTTGACTGACTAAAACTACTAGTGTTTATTTGTCTATCGGCTCATGTTCGCTATTCAGAACTCAAAAGGGAACCCTAAACCAAATCCAATTACCCTTCTTTATTCGCCTCCCTTTTGCCTGGCTTTATCCTTCCCTTTCAATTTTCTCCACCAGCTTCTCCTTTTCGATTTTGACTATTTCCAGATCCAATTCGCAAACATTTATGTGGAAAAGCTCCGATCTTTGGATCCAATTCGCAAACGTTTATGCGGAGTATTTGGCCCTTTTTTTTTTCCCGGCTGGTTCTTGATACCGTAACGATTTTTGGTTGTGGTGTTTGGTTGATTTGCTTGGTTTCTGCTGAAAAAAGCATAAAGCTCCGATCTTTAGCTTAATTTCCTCTATTTGGGTGGAGTATATGGCTTCTTTTACTAGTTCTTGATCTGTATTATGTAGACGGTTTGTGTGATTGGAGGCATGATTGGTTCATTGTAGAGATTTTCGTGTAAAAAACGGCTTGGATTCCTTTTCTGGAGTAAATTCTTGTTAGAGAATGATCGTGGTGTTTGGTTACTTATTTGCTTGGTTTGGTTTTCTGCTTAAATAAACCTAAAGCTCAGATATTTTGTTAAATTTTCTCTCTTTGGGCGGAGTGTCTGGTTTTATTTCACCGGTTCTTGATCTATATGGTGTAGACGAAATTGTAGGATCGAAGACATGATTGAGGTTCATTTAACAAGTGATGTGTATAAAACGGTGCTTGTTTCTTTCTTCTAGCATAAGTTCTTGTGGATTTTGGTTCATCGAACGGCGGAAAAATGGAGCCTAAAGCCTAAAGCTCCTATCTGTAGCTTAATTTCCTTTTGCGTAGAGCCTCTGGCTTGTTTTTACTACTACTTGATCTGTAATATGAAGACAAAATTGTGGGATTGTAGGCATGATTGAGTCATTGAAGAAATGACATGCATGTTGATCTCTAAAATTTTCAGATTCATTTCCTAATGTTTGTGGGTAATAATCCCGTGATATGTAATTACGTGCCTTCCTTTTTTCTCGCTTGCCTTGGGTTTGTGCTCGGAAGCCTAAAGCTCCTCCGATCTTTAGCTTCACTTCCGCTTTTTTGGGTCTGACACCATTTTTTCCTGGTTCTTGATGTATACGATGAAGAAAGTGTTCACAATGTGCCTCAAGCAGATGAATGAAGGTGTGGTTTCAGAACCGAACAGAAGGCGTTGCCATCCTCTTTTGTTGGCAGACTCATCGGTTTCCATTCTGTTTCTATGTCTTATGATTATGGTGTGTCCTTTCTTTCTTCACAAAGGAATGTTAACTTACGTTTGGTTCTTTGCTTGGAAATAAATGCAGATGTATAAGAGCAGAGGAAAGATGCTTCAATCTGTGGACATGAAGAAGCTTTCAGCCATGATTGAGAACCACAGGGTGAGTTGCTTTAAAATTTGAGGTATTTTTAACTGAGAGAGTTGTTGCATTATAGAGTAAATTTGGGCATAAACTTAAAGTGCAGTAATAAAGGGGTTAAATTGATATTATTTGAAACAATAAGAACTATAGAGTGAATTACTAAGAAATCTCCCTTGCTTCTTCCTATACTATAACCCCTCATACATACATACATACATACTCCTTGGGAAAGCTATCATATAGTAGGGTCTTAAATACTCCCTGTGGCTGATCAAAATATCGTGTATATCAACTGCCGAGGTACATTTTCCTCTAGATTTTACTTGTATTTACAGTGTATGACGTTGTTGTAGTTCTATTTTGAATGGATTTAGTGTGAATCTTTGCCCATATTCTATTGCACGCAAGGTGTTTGATAATATGTCTGGTTGCCAATCTATGTGATTTTCCTCTTATTTTACTTGTATTTACGGTGTATGACGTTGTTGTAGTTCCATTTTGAATGGATTTAGTGTGATTGTTGAATTGTGTGACTGGTTTTTAATCTCTGTGAACTTTATCTGAAAATTGTGCATTTGCATTGTTTGCAGGGACGAGCTTGTTCACTATGGTAATGAAACTAAACTTTCATAATACTATTTATACTTTTTTTCATGCTGTGACTAATCCTTTGCACCCACACAGTCCTCTGAAGTAAGGTGGGAGAAGGAACTAAGGTAAAAGATTTTATATCTGTGTAGGGATGTATTAGGAATAGACATGCATTTTTCTCAAATATATTTTGATGGCAGGAACATTCACAATGAGTTGCACGGTAAGATAAGAGACCACTTCATAGTCGATGGAAAACAGGTGGACGAGTTTTCGCTTCATTCAAGGCATCATCCTTGGTTAGAGACCAAAGAAAGTCAGGAGCGTGCTCCTATGTACATGCAGTTGCATGTACTGAAATGATCTTCCGGATATGCGGACGGAGGGCCAAGTTATTGGATGGCAGATTCTACTTCAACGTGAATGAGTGCTTCGACAATTTGTATCTGAAATTTCCGGGACTCCCTTACGCAGAAGACAAAAGACGTTGTACAATGGGAATGAAGGGAACTAGAGTGGAGCATGTGCTGATGTACATTAAAGATATTGGACTACTTTCGCAATCTGGCTGTATAGATCCTCGCGAGAGGGATCTGGCTGCAGGGTTTCTCGATAGGGTAAGAAAATTCTGATTTTTTTTTTATATTCATAAGTAATTAATTTAGCTTTATCAACTAACTGTGTTCTTTTGCGGTCTCCTAGGAATAGGTTGGATTCGTATCAAAAATTGAGAATTCATGAGGTAATTCCAGTTTTGAAGAAGTATCCAGTGATTGCCACTCTAAGGTCATGCCCCTCTTTCAAATACTGCAAGAAGGTACGTCGGTTAGTTAGCTTTGAACATGTTTTCCTTTTTTTAAATATTAATCATTAGAAAATTTACATAGGTTGTATACGATGGCCCAATGGATGAAGATGTCATTGTAGTACCCGGACAAAACGTGGGCTGCCACAGTGTTACGCTCGTAGGAGCGTTTGCATTGAAGAACGAAGAAGAACATTATGTCATTGCACAGAATTCTTATGGAACCACCCGTTTTGGCTTCGGAGGATATGTGGCGATGAAGCTTCACCCCAAGCTCTTCCTCGAGTTTTGGATTCCGGTGCTGAACGAAATGGCTAATGATCTGAATGGTTTGAAGAAGGTAGGTAATATGAAAACATATTTTAATAATAGTATTAGTATGTTCTATTCTTATCTTACCTGTTTTTTTCTTGTTTTGCCAAATCTCGTTACATTACAGGGCAAACAACCTCTGGTTGGGTCCAAACACAACCCCTACAACAGTTGGTTGGGTCCAAACGCAAAGAGCCAGCAAGATGATTATTATTATTATACTATTATGTTTGAATTTTGTGAATTACGCTGAATATTGTTATGTTTGATTACTCTGAATTGTGCTACAAACAACTCCAACTTCTACGCCGATCTTTATGTGGTCAGTTTGTGGCTTTTCCCCTTTTTGCTGTGATTTAGGGATTCGATTTTTACAGTCTATGGAATCAGTAGGGGTGGTTTCATGGGATCGAGATGGCTTCGGAGAGGGCTTCTTCTTCATGGTTTTAACCTTCTTGGGCTGTTTGGAAGTCTTCACAGATTTGGCTGAGGGTTGAGATTTGGACCTCGTGAATCTAGCAGGTGGCGAAGGAGGGGACGATGGTGTCTTAGGAGAGTCATCAGAGGGAGGTTCCTTTCTCTTCTTTTCTTTCCGGCGCTCGAGCTAGGTCCGCCTTGCTTGGTTCCAGCCGTTTTCACCATGTTAGGGTTTCAGAGAGGTTAGGGGAAATGACGAAGTGAATGTGAGAGAGGAAACTGAAAAGAGTGGTTGATAGGCGTGCTGAATTTTGAAATTCAAAATGATGTGGAAGAAAAGAATCAATGGAGCTTTAATAGAGAATAATTATTTGAGGAAAAACGATAATCTGTTTGTATGCAAAATATTCTAGGAATTTGAATGAGATCATGAGGATATGACTATCCTAATTTTGGGATTTTCTAAAAAGGTAATAGGATTACTACGGAGCACTGGAATTTTAAAGATTTAAGAATAAGATATCACCTTTCCTTTAGGGGTGTTCAAATTTCGGATAAAATCGAAAAAACCGGCCGAACCGAAATTTTCGATTTTTTCGGTTTTTCGGCCGGTTTTGGTTTTGTATTTAGAAAATTTCGGTTTTCGGATTTCAGAAAAAATAACCGAAAAATTGAAATATATTTAATTATTTATAATTTATATTAGACAAGTTTAAAATATTATAGTGTATGAAAGTGATTAATAGTTATAGTGATAATAAAGTCCAACAAAATAATTATATTTTTCATAAAAAATAATTAAAAATACAATGTTTATTTAATAACGCACTATGTTATAACATTTAATTCATATATATATAGATGTTATAAAAGGTATACACGAATTACGCACATATGAGTAATGCAATTATCATATCAATACTATTTAATTTATATATATATATATATTTATAAGAGTTAATTCCTATATATGTATATATAATATATACACACATATGAATTAAAACCTTTAACGGTTAACCGAAAAACCGAACCGAAGTGTATAAAACCGAACCGAACCAAATTAAAATGGTTCGAATATCGGATTAGGCATCTGTAAAATCGAAAACCGAAAAATCGAACCGAAATTTGAAAAAATCGGACCGAACCGTCCAATGAACACCCCTACTTTCCTTAATTTGTTCTATGATTCCTAGACGCTTACGGATATCACAGAATCTACTCTCAATGAGAGGCTTAGTAAAGATATCGACCAACTTATCAGTGGTACCGACGAACTCAATGCCGATATTCCCTTTTTGGATATGATCTTGAATGAAATGATGCTTTGCTCAAGAATGATGGACAGGGTTCTTAGTTATACTGATAGCACTGGTATTATCACAAAGAGCATGAATTTTGTCGTAGCTTAATCTGTAGTCACTAAGGGTCTGTTTCATCCACAGTAGCTGTTGACAACAATTTCCTAGTGCCATGTACTCGGCTTCGGTTGTGGATAGGGCGACATCATTTTGCTTCTTACTAGACCAAGTTACTAGGGAATTCCCAAGTAATTTGCACGTACCACGGGTACTTTTCCTATCATCCCTACAACTTGCGAAGTCAAAATCTGAATATCCCACTAATGGGAATTCATCAGTAGTAGAATACCATAGTCCAATGTTGGATGTTCCATTTAGGTATCTAAGTATCCTCTTGACGGCAGTCAAGTGGGACTCCTTAGGGTTCGATTGATATCTCGAACATATACCAACAGCAAACATGATATCCGACCTACTTGCTGTGAGGTAAAGTAGACTACCTATCATGCCACGATACTTAGTTTGATCTACTTGTGTACCTGATTCATCACTGTCGATATTGGCGGTTTGGTGCATGGGAGTGGGTAGAGCCTTGGAATCAATCATCCCGAACTTCAGCAGTAACTCCTTGATGTACTTAGTTTGAGAGATGAAGATTCCATTTCGCATCTGCTTGATTTGGAGTCCCAAGAAGTAATTAAGCTCCCTCATAAGACTCATTTCAAATTCCAGCTGCATAGACTTAGAAAACTCCTCGCAGAGTAGGTTATTAGTACTTCCAAAGATAATGTCATCAACATATATTTGTACCAGTAACATGTGATCACCATCATACTTGGTAAATATGGTGTTATCAATAGTTCTAGTAGTAAATCACATATTTATCAAAAATTTGCTAAGTCTTTCGTACCAAGCCTTGGGTGCTTGTTTCAAACCGTATAAAGCTTTATTTAATTTGAAAACATGATCTGAAAATTCTTCATTTAAAAATCCAGGGGTCTGTTCGACGTAAACTTCTTCATTTATGAAACCGTTTAAGAAAACGCTTTTTACGTCCATTTGAAATAACTTGAATCTTTTAAAACATGCATAGGCAAGCAGTATGCGAATGGATTCAAGTCTAGCTACGGGAGCAAAGGTTTCTTCATAATCAATACATTCTTCTTGAGAATAACCTTTAGCAACTAACCTTGCTTTGTTCCGAGTAACATTACCATTTTCATCAAGCTTGTTGCGGAAGACCCACTTGGTACCAATGATGGATTTGACACGAGGTCGTTCCACAAGTGTCCACACATGGCTTTTGTCGAACTGAGCAAGTTCCTCCTGCATCGCAGATATCCATGAATTTTCAGTGAGAGCTTCGTTAACTGACCTGGGTTCCACCAGGGATAATAGAGCATTTGGGGGTTCCTCTGAAGGTGGGTTCAATGCACTGGCTCTAGTCTTGGTCCCAGAAGAGATGCTCCCAATGACTTGATTAGTGGAATGACTGGATGCATGTTTGAACTTTCTGTGTCGTGGAATATCTGAGTGTTCTTTAAATCTGCATGGGACACATCTAGAACTTCCTCATTAGTAGGACCTGATGTGAGATCTTCGTCGAACGTTACATGCACAGATTCCTGAACAGTTTCTTTTCTTTTGTTCAATACGCGATATGCTTTAGAATGAAGACTGTACCCTAGGAATATACCTTCATCTACTTTTGAGTCAAATTTTCCTCTTTTGTCCCTATCATTTAGAATAAAACATTTGCAACCAAATACACGAAAGTATCTTATATTAGGGGATCTACCATACCACAGCTCATAGGGGGTCGTTTTCAGAATGGGTCTAAGGAAAGCACGGTTAGAAACATAACAAGCTGTGCTCACAGCTTCAGCCCAAAATTTCTTAGGGAGATCGTACTCATTTAACATTGTCGTCGTCATTTCCTGTACCACTCGGTTCTTTCTCTCAACCACACCATTCTGCTGAGGAGTAATAGGAGCATGTGTATAAGCATGTTGATCACAGAAGGATGCAAATGATTTACTATCAAATTTCAGTCTATTATCACTTCGTATTTTGCATAGGCTAGCATCCTGCTCAATTTCGAGTCGTTTTACAAGTGATACGAAGTTCTCTAGTGCCTCACTCTTATGTGCAAGAAATATTACCCATGAGTGCCTGAGTAATCGTCCACAATCACAAATGCATATTTCTTACCCCGCAAGGACATAGTTTGAACATGACCAAAAAGGTCAAGGTGGAGGAGTTCTAAGGGTCTGGAAGTAGAGACAACATTCTTTACCTTAAAGGAAGACTTAGTTTGCTTACCCATTTGGCAGGCATGGCAGGTTTTGTCTTTAGAGAACTTACCAGCTGGAACTCCACGTACCATACCCTTGTCAGTGATAAGAGAAATCAGTTCCATGTTGGCGTGACCAAGACGTCGGTGCCATAACCAAGAGATATCCTGTGTAGCAGCTAAGCACTTGACATTTTGGTTAGATATATTATCGAGTGTAATACAGTAGATATTTCCTTGCCTAGATGCACTAAAGATGATTTCATCATCTTTCTTAACAATGCACTTATAGTTCTCAAACGTCACAGAATGACCCTTGTCGCACAGCTGACTTATACTAATCAAGTTATACTCAACATTCTTAACTAGCCATACATCATCTATGGTGGTGTTAAGAATGTTACCGATAGTTCCTACACCAATGATCTTAGCTTTCGTGTTGTCAGCATAGGAAACAAATCCTCCGTCGCATGCTTTTAATGAGACAAAGTTAGTGATATCACCTGTCATATGTCGTGAGCATCCACTATCAAGATACCACCTCTTTTTCTTGATGGCACTCTTTCTTTGTACCTGTTAAAATTTGAGGATCTCTGAGGTACCCAGTTTTTGTTGGGTCCTAACACATTAGCAGCAAAATAATTTTTGTTTACATGTGACAAGTTGCTAGACTCAGCAGATGATTCCACGAAACTGGTATGAATGGGTGCACTCACATTGATATTTTTGGGTCTCCAAACATATTTCGTTTTGTCAGCATGTTTCAGAAAGCAATTATACGAGTGATGGCCATTTCTACCACAACTAAAGCATTTTGATTTTGGAACTGTTGGTACTGCTTGTTTTTCTACCATGGAATATCCTATCCCTGATTTCTCAGTATATCTAGGAATATTTAAAAGAATATCTAGATTTTGTTTCCCTTGAAGTAGTCTATCAACAGTGCGTTCTTTTTCACTCAGGGAATATCTAAGTGCAGTGATATCGCTAGATAGATCTCTATTTGTCTTTTCTAGTGATTCACAATTGCATGCATCCTTTTCTTTCTTGAGATTTTCTACTTCATTCCTAAGGCTCATAATCTCTAGATCAGCTTGGCATTTTTCCCGGCTTAAGTCATCTCGTTGCTTCACCATCTCCTTTATTAATGAATTGAGTGACTTAATCCTGAAATACGCATTTTGGATTAGTTCGCATAATTCCTCCTTACTCTCATCTACATCAAATACTGAGGATGCATTCTCATAGGAATCGTTAGCATAGATACCATTCAAAATATTAATTTTCTCAATAGTTGATGAGTATGATACCTGATCGTCTCCCGCCATATAAGCAAGGTCCTCGCCCTCTGATTGTTCGTTGCCCGAGTCATCCCATTTGCTCACCATGGCTTTGGATTTCTTTTCTTTCTTGTCGTTGTCCGCAAGTGGGCAATTTTGAGCATAGTGACCAGGTTTGTTGCAGTTGAAGCATCAGGAAGCATTGCGCCTGGTGGAGGAGGTTCCCTTGTGTTGGAACTTGTTGAAGGTGCCTCTTGATTTCCTTTTTCGATGGAATTTTTCAAACCTCTTAGTGAGCATAACAAGCTGTTTCATCATATCTTTCTCATCTTCGTCTTCGTCGTCAGATTCTTCTTCAGATTGATCGACGTTGAAGGCAAGGGATTTCTGGTTCCGGGGTTGTGTCATCTCATTCAAGGAAGTTTGAGTCATTTCGTACGAGGAGAGAGATCCTATCAGTTCGGAGATCGTCAATTTATCCAGATCTTTAGCTTCATAGATTGTTGTGACCTTAGCGTTCCAGTCTCTGGGAAGGGATCTTAATATCTTTCGAATTTTTTCACTGTCTGGTATCTGTTTCCCAAGAGAGAACATCTGGTTAATGATGTTCATGAATCTGGCGTACATGTGGCTAATCGTCTCGGTAGGTTCCATTGAGAACAACTCGTACTGGTGGGTGAGAAGCGCGATTCTCTCTTGTACCACTCTGGTAGTGCCTTAGTGTGTCACTTGGAGCATGTCCTACATATCTTTTGCGATCGCACACGAGCATGTTCAAACAAGTTAAAAATCCAAATTTTGAGGGTATTATATTATATGTTCAAATGTTTGTCGCCCCAAGTATATTTACGTGTCTATTCTATGATGGACGATTTCATTTCAACATTAGTGCAATGCAGCACATAACTATTTATTAGCAATAATAATGATACTAAGAAAATGAATAACTCACGTAAGAGGGGAAAAAAGAAAAGAATGGAGCATACATATATAAATACCTTGATCTCGCAAAGCAAAACTTCTGGAGCCCAAGGGTTTTGACTAACGGCGCCTCGAAAATAAAGATCTGTGTTGGTTTCAGCAGGATGAGCCTTGAATACCATGGAGTAAGTCCAATGACAGTTGTTGAGCTTGACTACCTCGTCGAGAATGAAATTAGTTTTCTGTAACCAACCAAAAAAGAAATAAAATAATCATGTCAATTGAAAAATACAGAAAAAAGAAAAAAATATCCAAACATTTTGCTCATTGTAGCGTCCTAAGCATAGCTTCGCCTTGTCCTCGAACTTGAGCAAAAATTCTTTATCAAAAGAAGTTCTCCACCCACCAACGTCAGAGTGTTTGGGGTCATAATAGTTATCGCAACTCTGCTCATAAACAACAAAGTTTGGGATCTCAACGTAAGTAATTAATTTGTGCAAAAACACTGAGTTATGAGAAAATTAAAGTTCGATGATGGAAATAAGAAGCAACGCACGATTTGCAGGAACCCCACGTCAAAAATTTCCGGCTCAGCAGGCTTGTCATTCCGATAATAATAAGTAGCCATCGCACTGCAAAATGATTGAAAACTCAATTCTATCAGTGATCATCGTTGATATTAGTTAGGCAATAAATAATGTGTGACACGGAGATCTAATTAGCCCTAATTCCAATCCAATCCAATCAAGCAAACAAAAACATGTAATCGCCGTAACCTTCTTACCTGGTTTTTGGTTGGGAGAATTTCTCTCTCTCGCCTTAGGGCTTCGGTTGATAGAAGAGAACTGACTTTATATTTGAGTATTTATTGAAAATAAATTTACTAGTTGGGCCAAAGGAGCCATAAGTTGGCCCTTGTCCATAGAACATAAAACGGCCTTCTGATTTCTTGTTGTTAGTATGGCTGAGGGCTAACTGCCTAATCACAGGTTATTAGATTAACGGCTTAATAATTTGTCAATAAAATGCATTAGTTGGGTTGAGGCCTAACATGTAAGTGTTGAATGCACAAACCAAACCCATAGACAAGCTGCAAAACTATAAAGAGTTCCCAAATTATTCAATTCTCGCAGTCCTCCGACGACCGCGGCAATCAGAAGCCGGGAGCTCCTCGTTACCGTTACGAGACGCGTTACTTCGATCAGCTCCTCGACCACTTCAGCTTCTCCGGCCATTCGTCACTACTTTCAGGCAACGGTACCTGATCAACACGGAGCACTGGGCCGGGCCAGATGGGCTTGGGCCCATATTCTGTGCTGCGGCAACGAAGGGGACATTGAGTGGTTCGCGGCCAACACGGGCTTCGTGTGGGAGATCGCTCTTCGTTTCAAAGCCATGGTTCTTTTTCCCGAGGTATTTAATTAGGCCGCTTTTAATTAGTCTGTGAACCTTTTGAGCTATTCAACTCGACCATGTTGTGATATAGTGTAGTCAATAGCCTTACAGTAGGAGGGATCTTGTTTATTACACACATATGCCATCTCTTAAAAAAAAAAGTGTTCAATTAAATGAAGATTGTAAGCAACAAGTTTTCACGAGGTTATAGAACCCTATTGGGCATGATTATTCTAACAAAAATTGTTAATTTTATGGGTTAAGTTCAACTTGGCAGCATAGGTACTATGGGAAGTCGATGTCATATGGTAGTTATGACGAAGCCTACAAAAATTCTACTAAATTAGCGTATTTAACGGCTGAGCAAGCACTTGCTGACTTTGCTGTCTTGATCACTGAGTTGAAAAGAAACTTGTCTGCACAGGCTCGCCCTGTTGTTCTCTTCGGTGGATCATATGGTGGAAGTAAGATTAATGTTTGAATACTTAGTGACTTGATGTGCATTTTTCTCATTGAAAAATATTCATTATTTTCCTGTAATTTGTTGAGACAGTGTTGGCTTCATGGATGAGGCTGAAATACCCTCACATCGCCATTGGGACGCTTGCTTCTTCGGCTCCCATATTACAGTTTGAGGATATTGTCCCTCCAGAGACGTTTTATGACATCGTTTCTAATGATTTTAGAGTAAGTCTTATTTACAGTCCTCGACATTATTGAATTATGATGTTAGATTAGAGACCACATCAACCAGTTCATTATCCATCAATGAAAATTGGCAGCGTGAGAGCGTTAGCTGCTTTAACACGATAAAGGATTCTTGGAACGTTATAGATGCTGAAGGACAGAAAAATAACGGCTTCAAGATTCTGTCTGAGATTTTCCGCTTTTGCAAGTATGAACATCATTTGCACTTTAATTCTTCTAATTCGTTTTGAGTAATTTATACTAACTGAATCATCTTTTACATTCATTATCTTGATCAATCTTAAATGAAAAGTTATATTTTACAGGAAACTTGAGAGTTCCGATGATCTTTTTGACTGGTTATCTTCGGCTTATAGTTACTTAGCAATGGCAAATTATCCCTATCCTGCTGATTTCTTGATGCCAATGCCTGGAAATCCCATTAGAGAGGTTAGGGCCCTAACCGTAGGTTGCTAAATTATATTTTACCGTAGGTTGCTAAAGTAGTCCAACATCAATAGTAATGCTCTAACCGTAGGTTGCTAAAGAAATCTAGCGTCGCTCTAAGTTTGGGGTTAGCAACAGTAATGCGAGAAATGATTTTATTATTAGTAGCATCAAGGAATACATGGCACAACAGTCCGGGCAAATCCCATCGAATCCTATTCTGTTCTATATCCTATGCTCGGATCAAATGAGTGACTGCAATGAGTACCATCAGCGAAAATTTTCTGAAGGCCACGCCTTTCTAACATTACCATAATTATACAACCTCAACAGCCAGAGACTTAGGTTCCAAAAATATGTCTGTGAACAGGCTGTGTATCAAAAGTATCAACCACTTGCATCCATGGCCTGTCTACGACCAAAAGAGAATTTTCAGAAAGACGTTCAACAAATAAAACATGATCTCTGAATGAACAAAATTCGAAGTTCTTTCGTCCGACGCATTTAGTTTCCAACTGATGCATTTTGCGCTTTAGTATGCCATTGCTGTGTAACTTCCTTGTAAGGCTCTGAGTATTCTTTCCCAACTCACCATCATCATCTCGATCAATAGGCATCCCAAAATCAATCATACACATTGCCCTGGACATAACAAGATGTCAGTTGTTGATGGAGAAACAAAAATATTGAGCAACAGGTTATAAGCTTTATACAAGTGAGAAAACTAAAAGGGATGAGCATGCATTTGCTCGTCCATGACTAAATTCCACCAAAACTTCCACCATGATGCGGGTTTATTCATAAAAATTACGCATCATAAAACTAAAAAGTTTCAGTACAGCCTTTTATACAGACAAATAAACATGAACTGTCCGAGATACGAGTATAACAAACCAAAGGCCATTCTCTAGGCGAACCATGTGGTTTATACCTGGGACTGTAGACAATAACAGAAGATGAACTGGAGGATGGCTGGAAGGAGAGACCAATCACTTCTCCCGGAAACTCTTGAAACTTTTTGGGCAAAGAAAATGTATTCTTCATAGACCATTCTCCCAACTGTTTGGCCTCCACGTCCAGAGCATAAACCTGATTCGAAGACGTGGAGACAACAAGAATGTTGCTATTCCATGGGGTAAAACCACCAGCAGTAACTGAGGCCCCATCCAATCTTGACAGAAACCAATGTTGCCTGTCAGCACGGTTACATATGAAATTTTCTGAGAACACAAATACAAGAAAATAATTTGAACTTCCAATACAGCCTCCAAGAAGTTTGCCACCATATGCAAACAACTCAATTCACGCACTCTTTAGTTTGTAATCAAGCGTGCATTATAACGATAACAAAAGAACGTTCGTGCAACCAGATGGAATTATTAAGAACTGCCGATTTTAATCAGAAGGGGACTATTGAAAAGAAAATTTGAGAAGACAGAAGTTCATCAAGGCAATATATATAAATATATATACTCCAGTGGCAACCGGAAGCTTAAGATTGAATTTTTCTAGGTAAATTAAAACGAACAAATATCGAAAAAGCCAAGAGCTATGCTTATCAAGTGTTATTAATTTTGTCACAAAAGTCTATGCATCTAAAATGCTTGAAGAAATCAAATGAATCATGTCATTATGTTTTGTAATAATACCTGTAAATCAAAAAAAAATTGCCTACAAAGCAAAAATAGATCAAAAATGATCAAGGCAAAACCAACTTCCAATCTAACAAACACAAAGGGTATCGATAAATACCTTAATGTTTCGAGATTAAAGACATACAAATCTCCAAAACAGTTTACAGCAGCTAACCATTGGCCATCGTTACTTGTGAACATTTTTGTGATGGGAAGTTCGTGAGGATGCAATTTATCAAAGCCATCTGCTCGACAAGGAGTGAAAGCATGAATTAACTCGGCACTTCCGACGTCTACCACCTGCAGCAATGTAAAAATATTAAATTTGCATTACAATTACATTCCATACTACATGCTGGCTTGAAATTTCAATTTTCCAGATATGGAATGCATTTAATCAGTAGGTGATTGGTTCAATAAAGAAAACATATTCTAAGCTCTATTTAGCCTATTCAAGTAGGTGTCTTATATTTATTATTTGCCAAAAAATAGAATACTCGACAAAACAAGTAATCATCCAGAAATATAAGGAGAAAAATATGAAAGAGCACTGACTTCAGACCCACAAGAATGAGAAGTATACATCCAACGAGTTTTCAGATGAGAGTTCTCGAATTGTCAACTAGCTATTCAACAGCAATCTTGCAAAAGGAGTTAGGTCATAAAAAATGTAAGAGCTATAGTAGGTCAAGAATCTTGTGGCTATTTGTCAGCACAAGAGTTGCTAATGTAATATCCAATCTGAGTAAAAAAGAAAACGTTAATCTTTACAATTTGATGGTTTTGTTAAGCTACAAATTAAGGGTTTATCATCAGAACTGATGTGAGATCTCATTATCAAGTTGATGCACATAAATCTCAAATAATCCAAAATCGAGAAATGCCATGCAAAGGAAAAGGCATACATGAGTGTATGTAATCTAAAAGAAAAGTGAATAAAGATGACAAAAAACATACAGATATTTTTTTGTCTTGTCCCGCTAATAGCAATCGTGAGGAATCTGAAGTGAAAACCATGCAATGGGCAGCAGGTAATTCCCGAGGCAGCTGCCTTTTATTCACACTCCATGAGCTCTTGCCTGGTCTGCTTTCCTCCAACTTAAATAACTTGGGTTTCATGTGGTCGGAGTAGGCAAATAATGTGCCTGATGAAGAAATTGAACTGCATATGATCTTCTGTGAATCTTTACATTTAACCCGTGCCACTAATTTTCTGTTTGCAAGCCCACTAGATGCAGCTGCATATACATTAGTCTTTAAGCAAACACGACAAATATCTATCGAGTGAGCATTCTGAATCAAAAGAACTGGAGTATCAAATAAGGCTGTTTTTGGCACAAGCTGCATTGGTGTTCTCTGTGGTGCAGGGCATATATCATGCGGCGAGAACTTCGTGAAGTCCTTCACAGAATATGCAAAAAGCTTGGTATCATCACCAGCAGATATAAGCATCGGCACGCCTATATGAGCCCATTTACGGTAATTGTGTTGCAGAGGCTTTTCCCGACCACGTAACCTCTTGACCGTTTCATGCGACGGAAGATCTTGAGATGAAAACAGGATATAAATAATGCTTTAAATTCTTTAGAATAAGACAAGAGAAGGATGAGGTGGGAAGAAAGAAATAACAGTCACACCATAAGCCCAGTCAAAAAATTCAGAAACATAAAATAAAAACCACCTTCATGACTGATGGGAACTGCCACACACAAAGCTTTCACATCATGTGTATGAGCTCTGACATAGCCGATGTAAACCCATTTCCTTATCGCTTCAGGAATAAACTCTCCATCACCAGAGCCAATTGAATCACTGGAAAGTTTATATAAAACAACCTAAAGAAAGCAGCCAGCATCAGATTTTCACCATACCAAAAATACCAGAAGGAAAAAGGAAGGCAGCATTGGAAAGTTTAAGAAATAGATAGAAAGATATTATTAACAGTTCAATGTAATATAATGACAGCATTTATATGATAATTTTTTGCCCTATCTCTTAAAATCTTAAAGAAGCAGTGAAGCACCATCCGAGAGCATAAATTATATCACTGTTAAGAATTAGTACTGAGGATACTGCAAAAATAAAGAGTAACGGGAAAAAAAATAATCAGAAAATATTTGAGACATAATAATGCAGAATTTATCCAACAAAATCTGACAACTCGCTACTTACAATGCATTCACATTAGGAACAAAATGATTGAAACCAAAATCGAACAACAATAAAATAAGAAAACATGATTGCAAACAACTACCTGACCATCAGAACCAGCAGAAAAAACTCGATTGTGACTAGGCGATACTGCTAATGCATTTACATCACCCTTGTGATACGAATGTTCCTGTAAAAGAGTTCCAAATTGACCATCCCAGAACTGAACGCTACCAGAACTATCACCAGTGACGACGGTCCCACATCTGAAAGCAACAAGGAGCATTAACTAGAAGTATATGATAGGATATTATGACGAGAATAGCATTATTCCTACATAGAAATGATCCCAAGCAAATAAACATATACACCAGAGATGAATTAATTGAAATCCGACCTCAAAACAAGCAATGACCATACGCATATTTCGCTTCTACATCCAAGGCCTCCATTTCCTGCAGTTACTCTGTAAATCTCGTGTGCCAATTTTGCATCCCAACACCGTATGAATCTACGTAAAAAGATAACAGAAACTCAGAAAAACAAGAAAATAATAAGCATGCACGTACACTGTATCTCCACGTACACGCCAAAAAAAACCAGAAAATTGTGTAATTAACTTTACTTGATATTTATCAATGTTAAATATCTAAGCTACATAATCATACCCGTCACTGCTGCCCGAATATATCCGACTAAAATCAGAACTCCAGGCGACACTTAACATGCGTCCTACATATAAGGAAACCAATATAAAAGGCCACTTATACTCCTCAATTAATACAGGGAAAAGAAAGTTTTCCAACTTTAAAGGGAAGCTGCCTCACCACTAACCCGTGGTAATGTTCTACAATAAGTTAGTTTATCTGCATCAGAGACATTGTATATCCGAACACAGCCATCATCACAAGCTAATGCAAGCCGAGTAGTAGTAACATTCATCCTGTCAAGCTCAATAATGTCATTGTCTTCGTTATCACATTCACCGTCACTATCCACTTCTTTTGTGCCAAGATTAATCAAAGAACTACCATGTCCATTCTCAGGCAAGTAAATTGTTTGCTTGGTGTCAGTCCTCAAATAATCACATGGTTCTGCAGCAAGTGTCCATATGGAAATGCCAATAGAATCCAAAACTTTCTGACATATAAAAATTTGGTAATGCAGTATCAATAACGATAATATAATTAAATCTAACAAAGATTTTAATCGAGAAAAAATCAAACTTTAACGATAATCAACTATCCATCCATGCACAATAATGTTGCACAGATGTATCGGTTGGCCAAAAATTGGGCCAATAATTTGTTAGTCATTTACAAGAGAAACCAAATTGCAGCAGTTATGTCAAAATCAGATATTCGCTCCCAGCAGCGTAGCCAAGAGAACTGTGATGGGAGCGACATCTAAAACATGACTGCTATCAAATTCCGATTTATAATAAAATGCTCATTTCAACTAAACAAGTAACGAGCACCAAACAGTACCATCCAGAAATGGGAGACTAGTGAAATGCCAAATAGCGGTAACATATAATAGCATGGATAACGACAGAGAAATGGAAGGATGTTCATATTTTCAGGGTTAACCTTTTGTTTCAAATTGATGAAGTCCATCTCTGAAATCGACCCATCAATGCTAGATGAAAACAATCGACCAAGCGGTCCACCTTTCGGCCCCAACTGACACCACACCAAGGAAGACACCCTCGAACGGGGATCTCCATGTATTGTCTATACCGTGTTAATCACCAATTATTGTTAATATATGTGCAGGTACGGACAACCATGCAACGAAAACACCAAAAATTTATAACATATCGACTAAAAAGGTCGCTTCACTTACAAGAAGGCAGTGCCAACCGACGGAGCCTGGAGAAACGAGCCAAATCTCGACCGAGCCGTCGGCGCGAGCCGCAGCCACCCGGGATCCGTCGGCGCTGGTTGCTAGAGCTACCACGGGTGACGGGTGCCAATCTACTGAGCTAATTCTGTGAACTTTAAACATCCCCCTGTTTGATCAATTTTAGCCAATGTTTATCGGGAAATGGATGAAAGAGGCATAGAAGGTGTTCGCGTTTGCGAGGGTTTATAGAACTCGGAGATATATTGTTCTCAAGGGTTTTGTCGCTGGCCTTTACAAATTGGGCCTATATGATTTAGGAGTTTGGGCCTTTAACTAACTAAAAGGTAAAGTCTAGCAAATCACAGGCCCTTAACAGGGCATTCCAAAGCAGGCCCTCTACAAGGATTATAAATCAGAAAAATAAATTCTTCAAGCATGCTTTTTGTCGCAAGGGTAACTTATTTAAAAAAGGCTTAAAAATATTTTTATTCATTTCAGGGGTAGCGTTTTAAAGACAAATAAATTAAGGATGGCAATTTTAGTCCTATAAGTATCAAAATTGAAGCAATTTAGGGACATTTAAGTTAAGGGTGACAATTTCAGTCTTATAAGTATTGAAATTGAATCGATTTTAGGACAGTTAAACCCATAAACTTAATTTCAGTCCGGAATTTACATATGTGGCGCCGAATATGCTGATTTGGACTAAATTTATTTTCTCTTTTCTTTAATTAAACATCACTTCATAGTTCAAGTCATCATTTTCATTCTATGTGTATAAATTTCGGGCCGAAATGATGTTTTAGGGGTTAACTTTCTTAAAATTGTTTCAATTCTGATACTTGCATGACTAAAATTTATTCTATTTCTTCCAAATAAGCTCCTACTTATTTTTTTACTAATGAGGTGATGATTAATCGGAGGAAAGAGAAAATAATTTTAGTTCAAGTCAGCATCTTTGGTGTCATGTGTATAAATTTCGAGCTGAAATTAGATTTCTAGGTCTAGCTGTCCTAAAATTGCTTCATTTATAATATTTATATGACATGTCACTGAAATTGTCACTCTTAACTTAAATGGCCCTAAATTGCTTCAATTTTGATATTTACAGGACTAAAATTGTCACCCTTAACTTAAGTGTCCTTAAAACGTTACCTCCTCAAACATACATGACTAAATTTAAAAATCTAATTACAAGACTAGATAGTATTCTCACACTATTACAAAACTAATCAACTTTTTTAATTTTAACTATTATTATATCCATTTTCAACACAAAATAATTTACAATTGCAAAATTTTCACTATAATTATTTCACATAAGCAAAATAATTGCTAATAGTTATATGTTTAATCCAATTCATTTTAAATTATTTTATCTAAATATATTAAGACACCTAAGTTATTTGTTACTATTTTCCACGTGAATGCTATTATTATCATCGTTATCATTATCGTTCTTATTATTATTATAAATTAGAAAAAGAAATTCATCCTTTTTGTCGAGAGAATAACAAAACTAATGTTATTTCATAAAATAACACATTTCTCCGATGTTTATATAATAATATTATAAATAAGAACGATCCAACGGCAACGCGTCCTGCTGAATCGCGCGAGATCCCTTCATTTTTATGTCTAAGCAGAAAAAGAGATACGTAAATTATTTCTTCTTTCAATATTCATCAGATTAGGAAATCAATAAAGTATCTATGGAATTTGTCCGGAGAATTTATTAGACTGTTATTCTTCTCGTGCTATGTCTTACCGATGCCGACTCTGTTAGGCTTCCATCTGGTCCTGTTTGCCCGATTAATCCCATCACCGACTACATCTTTGCTTTGGATAAGGACGTATGTGCCGTTGTAAGGGCTCAGATTTACCACACAACTGATGTGATTGAGGTATATCGGTTTTCTACTTTTATTCTTTAATTTGTTCCTTTGACTTTTTTTGGGTAATCTTTCTAGATAATTGAAGTTGCATACTCGTGACGGGGGAGGGAGTGTATTTGAGACAGCAACTGCATTTTGTGTGGATTGATAATAATTAGAGTGTAGAATTTGAGCTGACGAGTGTCATTGTCATTGATTATTGCCTACACTCTGGCATTACCAATACTGAGCATCCGTGAATGATCCTGCATAATATATGAACTCGCCTTTTTTAATTTGTTCCTACAGCAGAGCTGTCAAACAACTAAGACAATATGAATGATCTCCCAAGTCATGTTGCTATTTTCCTACTCTCTAATATGTGATTCCATCAAGAGTTTAGGATCTTAACAGTTTTTACGTATGATTAATCATTCATTTTATTGAATCAGCCCAAACTATTCTCTCATCTTCTTACCTATTGAAGGTTGTTTTGTTGATGATTAATTTTCTTTGTGAAGGGGGATGATGCTACATTAGCAAAGGCGTTGCACTTCATTCAGAAAAATGAAAATGAATGTATTGCCCTTCTCCTCTATTCGTCTTGGTGTCCATTCTCTGGGATGTTTAGGCCTAGCTTCTTTTTTATGTCTTCTATTTTTCCATCTATTCCTCATTTTGCAATTGAAGAATCAGTTGTCAGGCCAAGGTTGGTATAATATAACTTCAGTTCTTATCTGATGCTTGTAGTTTTATGAATTTTTTTACTTCAAATAACATCACCTGCTTGCTTTCAGCATCCTATCAAATTATGGAGTACACGGCATTCCGACTTTGATACTTTGGAATTCTACCATGCGCATGAGGTACCAGGGTTCTCGCAGCATGGATTCTGTCATCCACTTCTATGAAGAATTTACTGGTAAGGTTATATTATGGAGTGTGATTCTTTCTTTTTCTTCTTTTTTCTTCATATCTTAAGAATATAACTTCTGCGTCGTTGACTTCTATGATTGTCATTACTTTGATGAGTTATAACTTAGGACGTTCTTTTGAGCTCAGGCATGAAGACAAAACTGGCTGACGAAATGTCTTTGGACCATCGCAGTTGTCCTAGACATGATGGAAAAGACACAACCCATTTGGAAGCCTGCCCATTCCCGTGGGCAAGATCTCCTGAGAATATGTTTCAATAGAAAACATACCTGGCTCTTGCTTCAATTTTTGTTATTTTGCGACTGGTTTATCTGGCTTTTCCAACATTACAGAGATGCTCTGAATTAGCTAGAAGGAGGTACGCTAGAAATGTCAGGTTGAGTACTTTATGGCAGCATGCCATTGTTTTCTTCAATCACGAAGTACAGTTGTTCAAGTCTCTCAAGGAGCCCTGCAAGAAAAGCAGTTTGCAAGGAGCAAGAAACGTGCAGGCATGGGCATCAAAATCGTTAGCGACTGTTTCTTTTGGAGATGCTAGCACAAGCCCTAATGAGCAGTGAATTGCTTTTTCTGATGTGTTATCATGCACAGCACACGCTATCGTCATCATATATTCTGTCCCTTATGATGACAGCATTCCAAAGTAACCATTTCAGTACACCATTATTTGTCATTTCAATTGCCAAAAATCTTAATTTTGTGGTATTCCGTCCTCACTATCAAGGCATGCATTCCCCAATTTCGGGGTAAAGGTTGCGACCGCATGCATGCTTGGTGACCTCTCAAACACGTATGATCACTGCGAAAAAGGTTTACTTCATTTTGTAGCAAACAACAGGTAAAAGAAAACTGTAACATTGTCAGTAGCCTTTAGTTATTCTGTAATGTGAATATTTTATCAAAATTGTACTTGGCGGGTTGGAATGGAACTTACTACTTTGTAAGTCAACAACTAGTTCTATTTTTAAACATGACGAGCCAATCATTAAAAGTGATGCAAAATACGTCGGTACATAATGTTAACTCTATCTTTCCGGGATAATCATCAAAATCAGCATGCTTCAACGATTCCAAGAGGAGGTTAGTTGTTCTGATTCTCTCTTTGTTCTTCAAATATCTACGAGTCTATTACGATGGTTAAGCTCTTTTAACAAAATATGCTTACTAGAAGCCAATTAACGATGTTTTTCGCATTTTTGTGCTTTTCAAATTTAGCTATATATTGCAGCCTTTGCTTGCCACGCGATGCATCTTTATGCAACAGTTAGGTTAAAGAATACCACCACCTTCATTCATGTGTTGCAGGTCCAAGTAACAATGATTTTGATATGCACAGTGCTATGATAGGTATTCTGTCCTCTTTCTTCTTCAAATATGCTGGTGAGTAACACTGTCGAGGCTCAACACACGTAAATACATCTTACCAAAATGCCTTTTTTTTTTGCATCATAGTAGCTCGATGATGACCATTAGGTCATTATATATGTTTGAAACTAAGTTAAAAGCTTTCCTTTCATGCTTCCAGATACGATCTTGAAGAAGTACCCGTCAGCTGTAGCCACCATATTTACAGGCATATCATCTGCGCTTTTGTACGATGACTATAACTTTCATGTTGGGGATTTCATCTAAACGCATCAGGTACGTGTCAATATATGAATGTTTTACTTGCCAATACATATATCTAATCAATGTTCTTCTGCTTGAAGTTCTTTTCACCTCTTTCGAAATGGAATGCCTGAGAGAATCGATGAAAGGTGCCTTCTTTTCCTTCCCATTAGATGTGGCTTAAATGCGATCGTTTTGTTTTTTGTACATGACCTCAGCTCTCCTGATGCGGTTTAGGATTTAGGGTTTTAGGGAATAGGGTTTAGGTTTTTTTTTTTTTTTTTAACAAAAGAACGTCCTAGAAGGACGGGGGATTAAGGCTAGGTCCCCAACCTGTGGATAGATCACAAAAACAGAAAGATTACAACCAAAATAAAACACAAAAACAGCAAAGATCGAAATTCTGATGTTGCTCGGGCCGCGCAAATTGCGGGCCGTTGGAATGGTCGGTCGGGCCGCGCTGAAGGCGGGTCGCTAAGTCGGTCGGGCCGAGGGTAGGACGCCTGGGATGAATTGCGGGACGAGATCGGGCCGAGGGAAGGACGCCTGGACCAGTCCGCGGGCTTTATAGGCCGGCTAATGGTCTGGTCAGGAAGGCGCATGCAGCAGGCACTTGATCGGGCTCGCAAACTCCTTGGCGTTGTCTCGGTCGGGCCGATGGGTCGATCATCTGGATTGCACGTCGCATACAGCCTGGTCGGGCCTGCACCGGGTCGGTCTGCAGGCTCTTGATCGAGCAGGCTCTTGATGGGATGCGCAATTTACAGGTCGGTGTCTCGGTCGGGGCCGAGGGATAGATTGTGGGCCGGATGGGCCCCGTGCGGTGCGGACGTCGGCTGCGGGCTGCGCCCGGGATCAGTCGGGAGGCAAGCGGGCCTGTTCAAGGCCGCGGGCCGGGCCGGGAGTTGCATGGAACGGGCCGGGCTGGGTCTTGTTCAGGGCCAAGCTGGGCCGGGCTGAGCCTTGTTCTGGGCCGAGCAGATGTGGCCAGTGTTGGGCCGGACTGATTAAGGATTTGGGCCAAATTATGGCCCAAACCTTTAGGGTTAGGGTTAGGGTTTGGGCAGCCCTCATAGCCGCCGCCGCCCCTAACCCCAAAGCTGCCGCCGCCGCCAAAGATCACCGGGAGGGGGGGCTCGTCGCCGGCCGGCCGAGGTATGGCGCGGGATGGTGATGGCCAAAGCATGGTGATGGTCGGTGGCGGCTTGTAGATGGCAGTTGCATGGCGGGTTGGTGGCGGCCATGAGGACGGCGGCTTGGTGAGCGCGGGGGGTGGGCTGGGGCAGGGGGGGTGCGGTGGCAGGGGGGCGAGGTGGCAGGGGGGGGGGCGCGTTGGGTGGGGCTAAGGCGGCTGGTGGGTGGGCTGAGGTGGTGCGGTGGCAGGGGTGGGGCAGGTGGGTGGGGCTAAGGCGGCTGGTGGGTGGGCAGGGGGTGTGGCGCGGCGGCTGAGGCTGGTGCGCGGTGGGCTGAACACCCACCACCACCCACCCCTCCGCCACCCACAGTCGCCGCCCACCGCCTGAAACCGCCGCCGCCGGCTTCCCGCCGGCTCCTCCTCCTGTTGGCTCATCATATATAATAGTGGCCTGTGGGTTCGTATTGTTAATCATGTCTCCGACCCGGCCCGGCCCGGCCCAAGTAATCTATGAATGTTGTGAATTTACCGTCATAACAATTTCAGTGAATTTTCTTTTGTGCGGTTGGTTGGTTTGACCAGTCATAATATAATACTGAATTATGAAGGGAATGTGATTAAGAATAAAGAGGACAGAATACCCATCATAGCACTGTGCATGTCAAAATTATTGTTACTTGGACCTGCAACACATGAATGAAATTGGTGGTATTCTTTAACCTAACTGTTCGATTAAGATGCATCGCGTGGCAAGCAAAGGCTGCAATATATAGCTAAATTTGAAAAGCACAAAAATGCGAAAAACATCGTTAATCCAATTCATTTATTCTATTAGAAATTACAATTTCGCACCCTCAACTTATACCTTGGCAGATCCAAGAATTCCAAGAAAGTTGAATATTAGATCCATACCCGTTGAAAAATAAATTATGTAGGTAAATAACAGGGTTAGGTAAAAAAAGAGCTAGAACTAACTCCACATATATATATATAGAGTTAAAATGAAAAGCCGAAAAAATAGTCTCGCAAAAGAATCTACCTAAAGGTCCATACATTATCAAGTTAAATGCCATTATACGATAATAATGTTAATAAACAAATATTTCAATAACATTCAAGTCTAGTAGCAGCATATGCAAGATAATGTGAGCAGCAAGCTACTAGTTATGACAAAATTAGGGCAAATGGAACACATAAAGTATCTATTCCAGCACTGTCAGAGTCAGAGACGGATGAGGGGCCCTAGTCTGGGTTAAGTTTTACAAGTCCAATCTAAACTTCCTTTATTACATAAAATGGCCAGTGGGAAAGATTGGTTTGGATGGAAAAACTAGGAGACAGTGATTTGAGTAGCATAGAAAATGGCTATTTTAGTTATTGTCTTGCCTTTTTCTTGAATTACAGTACTACTGTACTATAATATATATATATATATCTTATATAATTAAACAAAATGGCCAGTGGGAAAGATTAGTCCTCATCGAAATGTATTCATTCGTCGACAAAACCAGATTATCCGTCATGATAAACCTATCAATCATAACGATCGACTATGTAATGTATTACGCGCACATTCATGACAGTCCAACTATCATCGGAGCACATCATAAACTCCAGAAACCGTTTTACATATGTAGGAAAAACACATCTCAGATATCAATTGCAACACATACATGTCTTCTTCAGCTTAATAACTACTACACAACAAACACTGCAGAGACAGCATACTCCAAGACAGATAATCTTGAGATTTTTCTTATCTTCTAACATCTCGCTATTGAGTTTTTTCTGGTTTGTGAATGTTTCTTGGCGAGAATGACGATGTTCTTTGATTTTCTTGAGTCACCTCTTTGAGCTAGAAATTCGTTTTTCACCAGAAAAGGTTTAAAAGATAAACCACAAGAAGACTGAGTAATATCATAGACAAAAAGAGCACGCATGATCACAAATTTACAACAGAAGCTGCAGCCAATTGACCTTTTTCTTTTTAAATCTCTACTTCACATGTAAGAAAACAGCTTCTTTTTGTCATAGTATTGATCTAACCAGCCTTGGATTATCTTCACTTCAACTGATCTCTGCTCGAAAAGCCAATCTGGATCCTCATCAGTGTCGGATGCAAATCTAAGTGATGGGCTCCTGATAAAAATTAAGACTCATCGACACACACTCATTTCGGTAGCGAAAAAAATACAATGTTGAGGATAGAGGAGTTAATTTACCTTTTGGTGTGACAAGAGCTACAATTGAATCAGGCACGTCCTCCAAAACACTGCAACAATGATTGAAAAAAATTAGATACGAAAATTCATTAAAAGTAATAAAAATCGAAGGTCGGAAGCTTTAATTATCTGCCACCACTCCATGGATCGAGCAAACCGTTGGAGAATATGATGTTGCTTCCGAATCTTTCCAATGCTTTTCTGAAACCCTTCATTGTAACTCGGAACAATATACACGCGGATAAGCAAGTAAAGAAAGGAGACCAAAGAGGACAAAATCCCTCAAAATCGACACCATTTCAATATCATGCATATGAACACACAGTCCCATAATGGACCAAATGTTTCCCTGCAATTCATTTGTTCATATATTATCTGTAGCAGGGAATGGCAAAGATCAATAGTGTCATTTCGGAAAATGCAAAAAAAAAAAAAAAAAAAAAAAAGAATTTATTTGTTGAAGAGTAGTTGCGGGCAAGTTATCGAAGTAACAAAGAAAGAGTAAGTTGTTGAGTGAAAACAACCTTTGCTGAAGGAGATATATAATTACTCTCTGCTGCTCTAAGAATAATCCTCTTTTGGATTGAAACTTCAGACCTTAAATACTAATTAATGGATCTGGGCCATGCCTCCTATTTTTTGCATGAGGCATGCGAAAGAAAGTAAGCTTGAATGCTTTATATATATGCATCCTCACCAGGAGAGGGTAAAGAGTATATGTTTAAGGTTGCTCGAGAAATAATAAATTATAGTAGTTGCATAATAGATTAAAATACTACCGTAGACAGAAAAAATTAAAAAGCTATCCAGTCCTTTTGATTAATTAATTGCTTGAGTTGCTTAATTGCTTGTTATGGGGTTTCCCCAATTTCAGCGAGAATCTTATGAATAGCAGTAGGGATGTCAACGGGGCGGGGAGTCCCCGTCCCCGGCCCCGCGTCTACGGGCAATCCCCATCCCCGTCCCCGCCAAGTAAACGGGGACAAAATCGTCCCCGTCCCCGTCCCCACGGGGATCCCCGCCCAACAATTTTTTTTAAAAAAAAAAATATTTATATTATAATATATAAATTAAATATATTATTTAAATTATATTTTAAATATTATTTATATTATAGTAATATAAAATGAGTATAATAAATATTTTTAAATATTATTTATATTATAATAATATTGATTAGATATAATAAATATTATTTATATTATATAATATAGTATCGGGGAACGGGACGGAGAACCCCACGGGGCGAGATCAATCCCCGTCCCCGCCCCATCCCCGCCAACGGGGGGAGATCTCTCCCCGTCCCCGCCCCACGGGGATAAAAAATCGGAGATTCTTCGCCTTGTTCGGGGCGGATCCCCGCGGGGACGGGGAATCCCCTCCCCATTGACAAGCCTAAATAGCAGCAAGGATTAATTGTGATTGTCGTCGTGGTACTATATTTGATGAAATATACAACCAATGAATTATCTATTCTATTTAAATATTAATATACAATTTAACCCTTTATTTTATATTTATTTCAATTATATTCTTATAATTTATTTTTTTTCTTTTAAATAATATACAATTAAAATTAAATCATAATTTGGTACATATTAAATTAAATTAAAAATAAATCTTACACTATAAAATAGAATCTATGTTTACAAATAGTGCACAGATATCGAGTTAGGGTTCAGGGTTAGGGGTTAGGGGTTCAGGGTTCAGGGTTAGGGGTTCAGGGTTCAGGGTTCAGGGTTCAGGATTCATGGTTCAGGGTTCAGGGTTCAGGGGTTAGGGTTCAGGGTTTACGGTTTCGGTGTTTAGGGTTCAGGGTTCAGGGTTTAGCGTTTACGGTTTCGGGTTCAGGGTTCAGGGTTTCGGGTTTAGGCTTCAAGGTTTCTGGTTTAGGGTTCAGGGTTCAGGGTTCAGGGTTCATGGTTCAGGGGTTGAGTGTTCAGGGTTCAGGGTTCAGTGTTCAGGGTTTAGGGTTCAGGGTTTTGGGTTTAGGGTTTACGCACTCTTTCTTGCATTCGCTTTGTAAAAATTTTAATCTGCGTGCGCTCAAGGTAACACTCCCTCATGCAATAAGCAGCATTCGCATTTCTTTCTGCAGAATCCGCCACAGCCAAAAGCACGCAGGAGGCAACAACGAATATCATCAAAAGGTTGATTTAACAGCTTGTTTTTGACATCTTCAAAAACGTACAAGTGAGTAATAATTTTTATGTATAACTTTTGATGTGGAACCGTGCATTTACATAGTAGATATGGATTGGATTGGAAATGGGGTGTTGAAAACATTTCAAGAGTTGCGTCGTTTTAAGATTGGGGTTAGTTTTGCAAAGTTTGATCTGTAAGAATTTGTTGTCAACCGTTGAATTTTCTGTAAGAAAATGGCAGGGTGGATTAGATTTTAGCACATCTTGCTTGAGTAAGGTAAGGCTAGCCTTTTTCGTTATGGGCTAATCTACGCTTTGAGTTCGGAGCTTTCACGTTGGTTTTTGTTGAAGCTAGGTTATATCTTTTTGACTAGCTAGTCCGAATCTCTGTCTAACAAGTGCAAGTTGATCATGTTTCGGGATGAATAATTAATATATCTGCCAATGTGGATGCAAGTGATGATGCGATGCGAAAGGCGAGTCAGCAGAGAATAGCGAGGAATCCAAACGAACTAGTTCAAATGGCCGACCACCCCGGCATCTTTCGACTGTGCGCCACTCGATTAACACAACCACATTACTCTCGCTTGCCCCCAGATTCTGTGGGTAGTTTTATAAATTGTTTTTGGTAGATGATTTGCCCCTACGCTTGTCTTCGCCGACGAGGTGTGTTACAATATATGAGTCCGTATATGCCCATCATCATCATCATCATCATCATCATCATCTTTGACTGTTTACGTTGACAGGTGTTGGATGGTCATGGGGTGGGGGTACTGCTACTGTATATCCTTAAATTTATAGCCGAAGAAGATTCATTCTTCCCAAGCTGTATCAAAAAGGCCATGAAGAGTGCATTCCTCAATGGCCAGTTATCGATCGTGATCTAGGAGATTGGCACATGAAAGGCAATTAATTACTACGAAGGACCGGACCAGGCTGTCCCTTGAGTGCAGAACCAGAGCTGCAAGAAGCATGGGATGCGATGGATTATGGGATGTAATGAGATGAGCAGCCAATGTGCTGTGCTGTGCTGTGCTGTGACTTTGGCTAGAAAAGAGCTGATGCAATGGATTATTAGAGGGTAACAATCTGACAGTACCCAATACAATACATCAAGGAGCCTTTATCAGCTGCCTGTTGATCAAGCAATACAAGTGTGGATGCATCAAATAATCGGTGATGCAAATATATATATTAGTTCCTTAATTTGAGTTTAGTTATCTTTCCTATGGCTGGCTATGCATTGTTTTTGGCTGATTAAGTAGCTAGCGGATCATTAATTACTTGTATTAATAATTTGAGAGCAGCCATGATGGGGAATGGAATATTCAAGA
The DNA here is from genome assembly GCA_028392965.1 of Lindernia subracemosa. Taxonomy (NCBI): domain Eukaryota; kingdom Viridiplantae; phylum Streptophyta; class Magnoliopsida; order Lamiales; family Linderniaceae; genus Vandellia; species Vandellia subracemosa. The sequence continues at coordinate 46,856 of JAQPCC010000219.1, read as the reverse complement.
TTAGTGTGGGATTTGATTGAATGCCTGCTCAACTTATTGCATGCATGTTTGTTAATCTTACAAGTAAGGGATGTCAAAGCATAAAAACTAGGCTTGTCAATGGGGAGGGGATTCCCGTTCCCCGATACTATATTATATAATATAAATAATATTTATTATATTTAATCAATATTATTATAATATAAATAATATTTAAAATATTTATTATACTCATTTTATATTACTATAATATAAATAATATTTAAAATATAATTTAAATAATATATTTAATTTATATATTATAATATAATATTATTTTTTTTAAAAAATATTGCGGGGCGGGGATCCCCGCGGGGGTGGGAATCCCCGTGGCGACGGGGACGGGGACGGGGACGATTTTGTCCCCGTTTACTTGGCGGGGACGGAGATTCCCCATAGACGCGGGACCGGAGCCGGGGATTAAGTGCCCGTCCCCGCCCCGCCCCGCCCCGTTGACATCCCTAGGTAGCAACTTTTAGCTACCAGTGATCTGGGACGCAAATCACGAATTGGACGTTTGAAAAAGTAAAAGAAAAAAGATCAAATCTTGAGATTAGATTAGATTAGATTAGGGACCGAATAAGGATTAATGAAGACGCGTGACGTTTGTTTATTTATAAACAAAAGCTGAAGTGGGCTCAAATCAAATACAATGATGACTTTAATCTTTTTAATCGGAAGAGTATGCAATTCAAGTAATAGAAGAAGATCCAACACGAACAACGAAGGGAAAAATTACCCAATGATTTGTGGGAAAGAACATTCGACTATTGACTGTTTCAACTATGTAATGAAGGAGAGGCTATTTAGAAGAAACAATAGGAAGCCACTAACATCACCATATGAAGTCCCAGAAAGCAATAGCATAAATGCCCGCATCCCAGATGACATTCTCGAAATGTGCTTGGTTAGGCTACCGCTGACCAGTCTCATGAGCGCTCGTCTCGTTTGCAAGAAATGGAGATACTTGACTTCAACCCCTAGATTTATGCAGATTCGAAGAGGAGGATTGTACCAAACTTCCTGGTTGTTTTTGTTTGGTGTTGTTAAAAACGGCTATTGCTCCAAAGAAATACATGCATTTGATATACACCTAAACAAATGGCACAAAATAGATTCTCCAACTCTTAGAGGAAGGTTTCTCTTTTCTGTTGCAAGCATCCAAGAGAATGTTTATATTGTCGGGGGTGTTGGGGAGGTTGTTAAAATATTCGGGCCCAGCAGTGAGTTGTATTTTGGACACCGCAATAATTTATCGGGATAGTACGTAAGCCGATATGACACCGAGAGAGAACACGATATTTTTACGTGGTTCGGCCAATACCGCCTACCTCCACGAAGAGACAATAGTTTTACTAAATTGAGAATATTACATCGTACAAATTAACGCTCGTGTTTAAACCCAAACCCGAGACCCCTTACCCACCCGGGTAATGTATTTGTACCTACTCCCAACTATCCCAGTAAAACTACATCCGCTCTCACCCTTATCCACCCGAAGGTGAATAAGTTTTTATCCCTCTCGCTCTATCTCCCTCACCTGCTTGCTCTTGATTTGAGGTATCTGATCAACAATGCATTCATCCCTTTTTATAGGCAAAGCCCACGCTACAAGCCAAAGCAAAACAAATCATGGCATGCGTCATCCTCTATTAAATGATGTAGTTGGCTAGTGGTTGATCCATTACAGCTAGATGAGGCTGGATGAGATGTAGTAACCCATCAATTCTCCCCCTCCAGCCGCATTTAGCTTCAGCCTTAGCGAGCGCTCATCCCCGAGAGTCTGACCTTCAGAGTTACCCGTTCGTAAATACCACGAACGTCCATTGACCTTCCTTTGTACCAACTACATATAATCCGAATCAAGAATTTCGGTCCTACCCCACTTGATTCACTCAGCGGCCAATCCTATGTGCAACTGTCAGTCGACTATACCCGTCGACTCCTGAAGAGGGACTTCGATGCAACCCCTTCTCCAGCAGGATTTCCCTTCTCACCATCGTCTGCCTTTACGCCACGCGCGCGCGATTTACGTGAACCCATCGAAGTCAGAGTTTTATATACCATACTCCCGTCCAGACGATACAAACCTCCACGCTCTTCTCCCTTCAGTAAGACCATTTCCGCCATGTGTGATTTTCCAGACTCCCCCTGCTATGAAACCCCCATAGCCCTTGGAATCTAATTGGCACCAGGATATTAAATTCATACGCAAGTTTGGGACAAAGTCACACCACCCAAAATGCGCACCGCTCCGTCAATTATTTTGATCTTCGCCGTTCCAACACCTCGAACACTCGTTCGTATTTTTTTTTGAACATATCAAAATATTCCCCACAGAGCAACATGGTACTTCGACCCCGAATTCAATATCCATCCTCCGGAGAACAAGCGTCATCATTAGAGACTGTGAGAATGTCTCCAAGATAAACCGGGTGCTACCTCCGTTGTGGAATTTTCCTAGCCGCTCCTGTCCTTCTTCCTCCAAGTCGGACAGTTCTCCTGATGTGTCCCGGCTCACCACAATTATAGCACACGATGCCCTTCCCGCCACCCTTGAATTTGGACCTGCTGATGTCCCCAAATTCCCTGGCGTATGACCTTCCTCTACGATTCTCTCCGTGCATAGCCAACGCCTGGCTATCACCATAATTTGATCGTCTCCCCTTTTTATGCGCCAAAAGAGTTGACTCTACATCCACCATCTTCTCCATCTCTTTTTCGTACCAGATGGTTGTGACCAAATTATCATCCGAATCAGGAAGCGAGATAAGAAGTAAAAGGGCATTACTTCTTCCTCTACCGACACATCTTGACCCCAAATCCCCCCAGTCTTTTTCCGTCATTTTCTCCGGCTTTCCCTCGTCTCCCTCCAAAGCTTTAACCAATCCTCGGCGAACGAGCACATCCTTCACCCTCCTCTGCCAAAGAGTGAAACATCCCGTACCATCAAATTATCGCACTTTGATGCTGTTATCCCGTCGCTATTATCCTTGCAGAGATTCAACAGCTACCGGCCCAAATAGTACTGATCAGATAATTCCCAGTAAATGCTAGCGACCTGCCTACTAGACAGAATTACCATTCTAAATGAGTTTCCAGATAGAGCTGGTGGGGTCACATCGGTCCCACTTATACACCAGTCACCTAGACAGAACTCACTTACACAGTACTATTTGCCACTACTTGCCAAAAACTCCACCACCGCCGCACAAGCTCCGCCCGACGCAATCTCCCCCGCACCGATCATCCCATCAACGATAACCATCTTGTACCGCCGTTTCTACCGAACGGAACACGCCGCCTGATCATCTCCGCCAGGAAGACTATCGATACAAGGCATCAACTCGTTGAACTTGGCTCCCCCGAACCGCTCAACCTTTTTTATATCTTTTCTGATGTGGAAGATCAGACACAGCTGCAACCACAGAGCATACTCAGAATACCAGTAAGGCTAGGCTCTGATACCACTTGTTGGGGAGGTTGTTTAAATATTCGGGCCCAGCGGTGGGTTGTATTTTGGACACCGCGATAATTTATCGGGATAGTACGTAAGCCGATATGACACCGAGAGAGAACACGAGATTTTTACGTGGTTCGGCCAATACCGCCTACCTCCACGGAGAGACAATAGTTTTACTATATTGAGAATATTACACCGTACAAATTAACGCTCGTGTTTAAACCCAAACCCGAGACCCCTTACCCACCCGGGTAATGTATTTGTACCTATTCCCAACTGACTCAGTAAAACTACATCCACTCTCACCCTTATCCACCCGAAGGTGAATAAGTTTTTATCCCTCTCGCTCTATCTCCCTCACTTGCTTGCTCTTGATTTGAGGTATCTGATCAACAATGCATTCGTCCCTTTTTATAGGCAAAGCCCACGCTACAAGCCAAAGCAAAAAAAAATCATGGCATGCGTCATCCTCTATTAAATGATGTAGTTGGCTAGTGGTTGATCCATTACAGCTAGATGAGGCTGGATGAGATGTAGGAACCCATCAGGGGGCTGTTCTAGCTTAACAAACTTTGGTAGGTTGGACCGAAGCTCGTTTAAAACTCACTCACAAAGGAATCTTGGTGTTCAGTCCTCTGATCAAGTCTTGGAATAAAACTGCATCGATGAAATATGTCAGGTCATCGCCTGTTCTGGGAGTTTCCGAGGTTAAACAAGGTTGTTTTATCTTCAAACATCAACAAAACCGAACAAACTATCGTTTTCTACCGTACAAGAACTGGTGGTGCATCTGATGTGTACGAGGACCCACACAGACTTTCAGTCAGACGCCAACCTAGGCTGTCTCTGGACGAAAGTGAAGTCTCACTTTTCTCCAATAAGAAGCCTTCGAAGTTTATGCGACAGAAAGGCGAAAGCCATTTCAGCAAATATAGCAAAAGGTATGTTATGATAGTCGTGGGGGGTCGTGGATCTTGGGATGAACCCTTAGATTCTTGCGAAATATTTGACCCGGTTTCAAAGAAATGGATGGATATTCAAAGGCTACCTCTTGATTTTGGGGTTGCTTGTTCTGAAGTTGTGTGCAATAGTATGTTCTATGTCTATTCAGAAAGCGATAAGCTTGTTGGATTTGACATAGAGCGGGGATGTTAGGTAAGAATCCAATCGAGTCCAGGCCCGCCACGAGTGCAAAACTACTATCCAAAGCTAGCCTCCTGCAAAGGATGGGTTTTTATGCTGTCGGTTTCTCGGTGCGAGGGCTATGGCCAAGTAACCCGGAGAAATAAAGCCGTAAGAAAACTTTGGGAACTTGATCTCACGAGTCTTACTTGGAGAGAAATGTCATTGCATCCCGATGCACCGATGGATTGGAATGCTACATTTGTTGCTGATGAAGATTCGATTTTTGGGGTCGAAATGTTTAAGATATTCGGACAGGTTCTTGATTTTGTGACTGTGTTTGATGTTTCTGATGCTGCTGGAATTGGTTGGAGCCATTTATCTAAGAATCACGTGGCACGTGACTTGGATGCTTCGTCTTGCATGACCAAGTCAATGGTGGTGATGCGAATGTAGTAATTATACTGCCATTTTCGTGTTTTTACCTCTGCGTTAGCTAACGATGGGATTGTTGCTTGGTTTCTTCGATTATGTTATGTCGCGCTCCGTGTGTGTGATATCGGTTGTGCTGTGCTGTGCTGTCGAATAGTAAGACAGGTATAATGAAGCCATGGCTATTACTTCAGTATAATGTTGTCAGAAAGGTTAGCATTTCCTATATGTGTGACAGGTATAATGTTTCCATCAGGCAAATATACTGGAGTTAAACATTGCACAGGTTTGGGTGATATCAGGTATGAAGGCATGTATGTCATATGATTTGTAGCACCAGTATCAATTATCCAGCAAGCCAAAACCACATTCTTAAAGGAACTTAAAGCAGAGAATGAAGTCATACCAGCAAAATCAGTGTAATGAGCAAAGTTGATGTGCTCCTTTTCAACAGTTGGCTCCTTGCCCTTCATCATCTTAGCAATCTCCTGTTGCATCATCATCTTTATTGCCCCCATCATGCCTTTGAGATCTCCAGCGCCTTCATGAGAAACTTGATCAAAGGATTCTTCAGCGAGATGAGCAGAGACTCTGCCTGGTGATGGAACAGATGGCATTCTGGAATCTCTGTTTGGTCTCCACCATTCAGGATACCCAATCAACTTGAAACAATCAACCTTTGTGTGACCATTCATGTTGAAATGATCACATTTCAGCAATCTTCTAGCTGCCTTTTCCCTTCTTAACTCATTCTCTCTATTCACACTGCCATAATAAGACCTGTTTCCAGCACCATATGTGTTTCTTTGTGCAAGCATTGCAGTCTGCTCCTTAACATTCTGATAATTCTGCTGATTGGAATTAACATTGGTCTGTGAGAGTAATGCACTCCTATCAACATCATTATTGTAAACCATTTGTACCAGATGTTGCCTCTCCACATTCATAATCATGGCATAAGCTCTCTTCACATCCGGCAAAGGATCAGTGGCTAAGATCTGATTTTTGATAGGTAAGTAACTATCATTCAATCCAGTCAGAAACTGTATGAGTTTGTCTCTTGCTTCTCTTCCACCATTAGCCCTGTTATGAGCACAGATACATCTCCCACAAGTACAAACATCAGGTGGATCCACGTGGCTCAACTCGTCCCACAATTTCTTCAACTTAGTATAGTAAACTGCTAGTGAAGTATTTCCTTGCCTCAAGGAACTAATTTCTCTTTTCAATTGATAGATTTGTGGTCCATTACTTATACCAAACCTTTCCTTTAGCTCCTCCCAGAGATCAGACGCTTTCTCAGTCAAGTGATACCCTTCCAACAACTCATCACTCATAGAATTCAAAATCCACGAGACCACCGTATCATTAACCCTACACCACTGCTCATAATTCACATCTTGTTCAGATGGTTTCGCAATAGTTCCAGTCACAAATCCTAACTTATTTTTCGCACTTAAAGCCCTTCGCATTGCATAACTCCAAACAACATAATTCATATCCGTCAACTTACAGCTCACAATCGTCAACCCTAGGTTGTCCGATGGTAACAACGTCAGCGGATGAATATATCCACCGTAATTCACACCGTCCTGCTCACTCCGAGCCCGAATATTCCCTTCTCCCTTGTTTTCGAAGTTCTGCATAGTTTCCTCAAATTCCTCAGTTTCAATAACCACTCCAGCCATTCGAAATCAGAAAAAAACAGAAGAAATATGAAATTGGTGTTCAATCAGTGATCAATCGGGCTTAACTGATACCATGTTAATTTTGTAAATCCATACTATAAAACGAAACCGCTCGAGAGAAAAATGAATCTTTTATTTCGGGTTAAGAGTTCGTAACAATGACGCTGCTTTACAAATATAAAACGCTACACAACGAGGACTAAAACTAAAACTTACAAATAAGTCCCTAAAGTATTACATAATTACAAAAGTGCCCAATTACAAAAGAAACATGCGCGCCAACTCCATCAAATTTGTATTCAACTTCGGTCAATATTACAAACGTCACAATACGCTTGGAATTAGGCATGGCAATGGGGCGGGTCCAGCCGGACCCGAGACCCGCCTCGGTTATTTTTTCCCGGACCCGGGATCCGCCCCACCCCGCCCCGGGTCAGACCCGAAGCGGGGCGGGTCCAACCCGCCAGACCCGCCTTCTATTTTTTTTTTTAAATTCTAACATTACCTTACACATTTCAAGGACAAAATATAAACAAAATAACTTATAAATGAAACAGCAAGCAAATTTATAATAATCCATCACAATATTAATCAGAGAACCCTAACTCTAATATATATTATATATATATTAATATTACATTGACTCGTTCGGGGCGGGTCTCGGGGCGGGGTTGGGCAAACCCGAGACCCGCCCCGGACCCGACCGGGTTGGGCTCTTTAAGGCCCATAACCCGCCCCTTAACCCGAAATTTAGAAAAAAACCCTCCCCAATAGGGGTGGGTTTAGGCGGGTTCGGGTCTCGGACCCGCCCCATTGCCATGCCTACTTGGAATTGTATACAACTATTCTCAAAGTTATTATTATTGATTGAAGCTCGTAAATAAACACAAACAATAATAGAAACATTTATTTATTATATATATATATTCTATATCGAGGGGGCCCACTCAAAGGGGGGCCACCTGCATCCTACGTGGCGTCACCAAATTGCAGAAACCCAACTTTATAGAATAGAAATATAAAATATAAATATAATAATTGGTGTAACGCTTATCTTTTCCGTGCGTTTCTTTCACATCTCCATCAAATTTGTCAATCCACCAAACACGTACTAAATCTATTTCTCAAACAAATAACCATCTTCTTTTACAGATTAATTATGTTATAAAAATATCTAAATAAATCAATTCATGTTTATATAAATTAATATTAAAACTTTTTATTCTTGTAGCCAATGTTAGTTTTGTAGTTATTTTTGTACGTAAATACAACGAATTGTAAATAAAATATTTTGTAAAACCGGAAGCCATTAATATACACTTAATTAAAAAAAAAAAAACCAATTTAAAATGAAATAACCAAATTAAAATATAGCTACAAATGTATGTTAATGTTCAAAAAAACAAACCAAGAATATTGAAATTTATCAAAACCCCGTGATAGTATTATATTTTCTTTGATATTTTATGATGAAATCTCAAACGAAAAACATATTAAGTTAGGGATTATTCTTACATATCCATGTGGGTATCACCCAACTCCCTTGAGATTGTGACATGTGTCACACTTCCCCATCCCATGTGTTAATCTCAGTACTACATTTTAGATTATGACATGTGTCACAATCTCAATAGAGTTGGGTGTTACCCACATGGGTAGGATAGAAAGGACCTTAAGTTAGTGAAAATTTCTACATGTCTTGACATTTCTTCAGATTATATGTTGATACTCTCTTCATAATAAATCTTGTAATTTTCAAATTAGTATGGTTCAAACAAATCAATGTATTGATGTGCGAGATTAGTTGACTGACTAAAACTCTAGTGTTTATTTGTCTATCGGCTCATGTTCGCTATTCAGAACTCAAAAGGGAACCCTAAACCAAATCCAATTACCCTTCTTTATTCGCCTCCCTTTTGCCTGGCTTTATCCTTCCCTTTCAATTTTCTCCACCAGCTTCTCCTTTTCGATTTTGACTATTTCCAGATCCAATTCGCAAACGTTTATGTGGAAAAGCTCCGATCTTTGGATCCAATTCGCAAACGTTTATGCGGAGTATCTGGCCCTTTTTTTTCCCCGCTGGTTCTTGATATCGTAACGATTTTTGGTTGTGGTGTTTGGTTGATTTGCTTGGTTTCTGCTGAAAAAAGCATAAAGCTCCGATCTTTAGCTTAATTTCCTCTATTTGGGTGGAGTATATGGCTTCTTTTACTAGTTCTTGATCTGTATTATGTAGACGGTTTGTGTGATTGGAGGCATGATTGGTTCATTGTAGAGATTTTCGTGTAAAAAACGGCTTGGATTCCTTTTCTGGAGTAAATTCTTGTTAGAGAATGATCGTGGTGTTTGGTTACTTATTTGCTTGGTTTGGTTTTCTGCTTAAATAAACCTAAAGCTCAGATATTTTGTTAAATTTTCTCTCTTTGGGCGGAGTGTCTGGTTTTATTTCACCGGTTCTTGATCTATATGGTGTAGACGAAATTGTAGGATCGAAGACATGATTGAGGTTCATTTAACAAGTGATGTGTATAAAACGGTGCTTGTTTCTTTCTTCTAGCATAAGTTCTTGTGGATTTTGGTTCATCGAACGGCGGAAAAATGGAGCCTAAAGCCTAAAGCTCCTATCTGTAGCTTAATTTCCTTTTGCGTAGAGCCTCTGGCTTGTTTTTACTAGTACTTGATCTGTAATATGAAGACAAAATTGTGGGATTGTAGGCATGATTGAGTCATTGAAGAAATGACATGCATGTTGATCTCTAAAATTTTCAGATTCATTTCCTAATGTTTGTGGGTAATAATCCCGTGATATGTAATTACGTGCCTTTCTTTTTTCTCGCTTGCCTTGGGTTTGTGCTCGGAAGCCTAAAGCTCCTCCGATCTTTAGCTTCACTTCCGCTTTTTTGGGTCTGACACCATTTTTTCCTGGTTCTTGATGTATACGATGAAGAAAGTGTTCACAATGTGCCTCAAGCAGATGAATGAAGGTGTGGTTTCAGAACCGAACAGGAGGCATTGCCATCCTCTTTTGTTGGCAGACTCATCGGTTTCCATTCTGTTTCTATGTCTTATGATTATGGTGTGTCCTTTCTTTCTTCACAAAGGAATGTTAACTTACGTTTGGTTCTTTGCTTGGAAATAAATGCAGATGTATAAGAGCACAGGAAAGATGCTTCAATCTGTGGACAGGAAGAAGCTTTCAGCCATGATTGAGAACAACAGGGTGAGTTGCTTTAAAATTTGAGGTCTTTTTAACTGAGAGAGTTGTTGCATTATAGAGTAAATTTGGGCATAAACTTAAAGTGCAGTAATAAAGGGGTTAAATTGATATTATTTGAAACAATAAGAACTATAGAGTGAATTACTAAGAAATCTCCATTGCTTCTTCCTATACTATAACCCCTCATACATACATACATACTCCTTGGGAAAGTAATCATATAGTAGGGTCTTAAATACTCCTTGTGGCTGATCAAAATATCGTGTATATCAACTGCCGAGGTACATTTTCCTCTAGATTTTACTTGTATTTACAGTGTATGACGTTGTTGTAGTTCTATTTTGAATGGATTTAGTGTGCATCTTTGCCCATATTCTATTGCACGCAACGTGTTTGATAATGTGTCTGGTTGCCAATCTATGTGATTTTCCTCTTATTTTACTTGTATTTACGGTGTATGACGTTGTTGTAGTTCCATTTTGAATGGATTTAGTGTGATTGTTGAATTGTGTGACTGGTTTTTAATCTCTGTGAACTTTATCTGAAAATTGTGCATTTGCATTGTTTGCAGGGACGAGCTTGTTCACTATGGTAATGAAACTAAACTTTCATAATACTATTTATACTTTTTTCATGTTGTGACTAATCCTTTGCACCCACACAGTCCTCTGAACTAAGGTGGGAGAAGGAACTAAGGTAAAAGATTTTATATCTGTGTAGGGATGTATTAGGAATAGACATGCATTTTTCTCAAATATATTTTGATGGCAGGAACATTCACAATGAGTTGCACGGTAAGATAAGAGACCACTTCATAGTCGATGGAAAACAGGTGGACGAGTTTTCGCTTCATTCAAGGCATCTATCCTTGGTTAGAGACCAAAGAAAGTCAGGAGCGTGCTCCTATGTACATGCAGTTGCATGTACTGAAATGATCTTCCGGATATGCGGACGGAGGGCCAAGTTATTGGATGGCAAATTCTACTTCAACGTGAATGAGTGCTTCGACAATTTGTATCTGAAATTTCCGGGACTCCCTTACGCAGAAGACAAAAGACGTTGTACAATGGGAATGAAGGGAACTAGAGTGGAGCATGTGCTGATGTACATTAAAGATATTGGACTACTTTCGCAATCTGGCTGTATAGATCCTCGCGAGAGGGATCTGGCTGCAGGGTTTCTCGATAGGGTAAGAAAATTCTGATTTTTTTTTATATTCATAAGTAATTAATTTAGCTTTATCAACTAACTGTGTTCTTTTGCAGTCTCCTAGGAATAGGTTGGATTCGTATCAAAAATTGAGAATCCATGAGGTAATTCCAGTTTTGAAGAAGTATCAAGTGATTGCCACTCTAAGGTCATGCCCCTCTTTCAAATACTGCAAGAAGGTACGTCGGTTAGTTAGCTTTGAACATGTTTTCCTTTTTTTAAATATTAATCATTAGAAAATTTACATAGGTTGTATACGATGGCCCAATGGATGAAGAAGTCGTTGTAGTACCCGGAAAAAACGTGGGCTGCCACAGTGTTACGCTCGTAGGAGCGTTTGCATTGAAGAACGAAGAAGAATATTATGTCATTGCACAGAATTCTTATGGAACCACCCGTTTTGGCTTCGGAGGATATGTGGCGATGAAGCTTCACCCCAAGCTCTTCCTCGAGTTTTGGATTCTGGTGCTGAACGAAATGGCTAATGATCTGAATGATTTGAAGAAGTTAGGTAATATGAAAACATATTTTAATAATAGTATTAGTATGTTATATTCTTATCTTACCTGTTTTTTTTTCTTGTTTTGCCAAATCTCGTTACATTACAGGGCAAACAACCTCTGGTTGGGTCGAAACACAACCCCTACAATAGTTGGTTGGGTCCAAACGCAAAGTGCCAGCAAGATGATTATTATTATTATACTATTATGTTTGAATTTTGTGAATTACGCTGAATATTGTTATGTTTGATTACTCTGAATTGTGCTACAAACAACTCCAACTTCTACGCCGATCTTTATGTGGTCAGTTTGTGGCTTTTCCCCTTTTTGTTGTGATTTAGGGATTCGATTTTTACAGTCTATGGAATCAGTAGGGGTGGTTTCATGGGATCGAGATGGCTTCGGAGAGGGCTTCTTCTTCATGGTTTTAACCTTCTTGGGTTGTTTGGAAGTCTTCACAGATTTGGCTGAGGGTTGAGATTTGGACCTCGTGAATCTAGCAGGTGGCGAAGGAGGGGACGATGGTGTCTTAGGAGAGTCATCAGAGGGAGGTTCCTTTCTCTTCTTTTCTTTCCGGCGCTCGAGCTAGGTCCGCCTTGCTTGGTTCCAGCCGTTTTCACCATGTTAGGGTTTCAGAGAGGTTAGGGGAAATGACGAAGTGAATGTGAGAGAGGAAACTGAAAAGAGTGGTTGATAGGCGTGCTGAATTTTGAAATTCAAAATGATGTGGAAGAAAAGAATCAATGGAGCTTTAATAGAGAATAATTATTTGAGGAAAAATGATAATCTGTTTGTATGCAAAATATTCTAGGAATTTGAATGAGATCATGAGGATATGACTATCCTAATTTTGGGATTTTCTAAAAAGGTAATAGGATGATTACGGAGCACTGGAATTTTAAAGATTTAAGAATAACATACTGAAATAACATATCACCTTTCCTTTAGGGGTGTTCAAATTTCGGATAAAACCGAAAAAACCGGCCGAACCGAAATTTTCGGTTTTTTCGGTTCGGTTAATTCGGTTTTTCGGCCGGTTTTGGTTTTGTATTTAGAAAATTTCGGTTTTTCGGTTCGGTTTTCGGATTTCAGAAAAAATAACCGAAATAACCGAAAAATCGAAATATATTTAATTATTTATAATTTATATTAGACAAGTTTAAAATATTATAGTGTATGAAAGTGATTAATAGTTATAGTGATAATAAAGTCCAAAAAAATAATTATATTTTTCATAAAAAATAATGAAAAATACAATGTTTATTTAATAACGCACTATGTTATAACATTTAATTCATATATATATAGATGTTATAAAAGGTATACACGAATTACGCACATATGAGTAATGCAATTATCATATCAATACTATTTAATTCATATATATATATATGTAATGCAAGTATAATATATATATATATATATATATATATATATATATATATATGTTATAAGAGTTAATTCCTATATATGTATATATAATATATACACACATATGAATTAAAACCTTTAACGGTTAACCGAAAAACCGAACCGAAGTGCATAAAACCGAACCGAACCAAATTAAAATGGTTCGGATATCGGATTAGGCATCTGTAAAATCGAAAACCGAAAAACCGAACCGAAATTTGAAAAAATCGGACCGAACCGTCCAATGAACACCCCTACTTTCCTTAATTTGTTCTATGATTCCTAGACGCTTACGGATATCACAGAATCTACTCTCAATGAGAGGCTTAGTAAAGATATCAGCCAACTTATCAGTGGTACCGACGAACTCAATGCCGATATTCCCTTTTTGGATATGATCTTGAATGAAATGATATTTTACCTCTATATGCTTTGCTCAAGAATGATGGACATGGTTCTTAGTTATACTGATAGCACTGGTATTATCACAAAGAGCATGAATTTTGTCGTAGTTTAATCTGTAGTCACTAAGGGTCTGTTTCATCCACAGTAGCTGTTGACAACAATTTCCTAGTGCCATGTACTCGGCTTCGGTTGTGGATAGGGCGACATCATTTTGCTTCTTACTAGACCAAGTTACTAGGGAATTCCCAAGTAATTGGCACGTACCACGGGTACTTTTCCTATCATCCCTACAACTTGCGAAGTCAGAATATGAATATCCCACTAATGGGAATTCATCAGTAGTAGAATACCATAGTCCAATGTTGGATGTTCCATTTAGGTATCTAAGTATCCTCTTGACGGCAGTCAAGTGGGACTCCTTAGGGTTTGATTGATATCTCGAACATATACCAACAGCAAACATGATATCCGACCTACTTGCTGTGAGGTAAAGTAGACTACCTATCATGCCACGATACTTAGTTTGATCTACTTGTGTACCTGATTCATCACTGTCGATATTGGCGGTTTGGTGCATGGGAGTGGGTAGAGCCTTGGAATCAATCATCCCGAACTTCAGCAGTAACTCCTTGATGTACTTAGTTTGAGAGATGAAGATTCCATTTCGCATCTGCTTGATTTGGAGTCCCAAGAAGTAATTAAGCTCCCTCATAAGACTCATTTCAAATTCCAGCTGCATAGACTTAGAAAACTCCTCGCAGAGTAGGTTATTAGTACTTCCAAAGATAATGTCATCAACATATATTTGTACCAGTAACATGTGATCACCATCATACTTGGTAAATATGGTGTTATCAATAGTTCTAGTAGTAAATCACATATTTATCAAAAATTTGCTAAGTCTTTCGTACCAAGCCTTGGGTGCTTGTTTCAAACCGTATAAAGCTTTATTTAATTTGAAAACATGATCTGAAAATTCTTCATTTAAAAATCCAGGGGTCTGTTCGACGTAAACTTCTTCATTTATGAAACCTTTTAAGAAAACGCTTTTTACGTCCATTTGAAATAACTTGAATCTTTTAAAACATGCATAGGCAAGCAGTATGCGAATGGATTCAAGTCTAGCTACGGGAGCAAAGGTTTCTTCATAATCAATACATTCTTCTTGAGAATAACCTTTAGCAACTAACCTTGCTTTGTTCCGAGTAACATTACCATTTCATCAAGCTTGTTGCGGAAGACCCACTTGGTACCAATGATGGATTTGACACGAGGTCGTTCCACAAGTGTCCACACATGGCTTTTGTCGAACTGAGCAAGTTCCTCCTGCATCGCAGATATCCATGAATTTTCAGTGAGAGCTTCGTTAACTGACCTGGGTTCCACCAGGGATAATAGAGCATTTGGGGGTTCCTCTGAAGGTGGGTTCAATGCACTGGCTCTAGTCTTGGTCCCAGAAGAGATGCTCCCAATGACTTCATTAGTGGAATGACTGGATGCATGTTTGAACTTTCTGTGTCGTGGAATATCTGAGTGTTCTTTAAATCTGCATGGGACACATCTAGAACTTCCTCATTAGTAGGACCTGATGTGAGATCTTCGTCGAACGTTACATGCACAGATTCCTGAACAGTTTCTTTTCTTTTGTTCAATACGCGATATGCTTTAGAATGAAGACTGTACCCTAGGAATATACCTTCATCTACTTTTGAGTCAAATTTCCCTCTTTTGTCCCTATCATTTAGAATAAAACATTTGCAACCAAATACACGAAAGTATCTTATATTAGGGGATCTACCATACCACAGCTCATAGGGGGTCGTTTTCAGAATGGGTCTAAGGAAAGCACGGTTAGAAACATAACAAGCTGTGCTCACAGCTTCAGCCCAAAATTTCTTAGGGAGATCGTACTCATTTAACATTGTCGTCGTCATTTCCTGTACCACTCGGTTCTTTCTCTCAACCACACCATTCTGCTGAGGAGTAATAGGAGCATGTGTATAACCATGTTGATCACAGAAGGATGCAAATGATTTACTATCAAATTTCAGTCCATTATCACTTCGTATTTTGCATAGGCTAGCATCCTGCTCAATTTCGAGTCGTTTTACAAGTGATACGAAGTTCTCTAGTGCCTCACTCTTATGTGCAAGAAATATTACCCATGAGTGCCTGAGTAATCGTCCACAATCACAAATGCATATTTCTTACCCCGCAAGGACATAGTTTGAACATGACCAAAAAGGTCAAGGTGGAGGAGTTCTAAGGGTCTGGAAGTAGAGACAACATTCTTTACCTTAAAGGAAGACTTAGTTTGCTTACCCATTTGGCAGGCATGGCAGGTTTTGTCTTTAGAGAACTTACCAGCTGGAACTCCACGTACCATACCCTTGTCAGTGATAAGAGAAATCAGTTCCATGTTGGCGTGACCAAGACGTCGGTGCCATAACCAAGAGATATCATGTGTAGCAGCTAAGCACTTGACATTTTGGTTAGATATATTATCGAGTGTAATACAGTAGATATTTCCTTGCCTAGATGCACTAAAGATGATTTGATCATCTTTCTTAACAATGCACTTATAGTTCTCAAACGTCACAGAATGACCCTTGTCGCACAGCTGACTTATACTAATCAAGTTATACTCAACATTCTTAACTAGCCATACATCATCTATGGTGGTGTTAAGAATGTTACTGATAGTTCCTACACCAATGATCTTAGCTTTCGTGTTGTCAGCATAGGAAACAAATCCTCCGTCGCATGCTTTTAATGAGACAAAGTTAGTGATATCACATGTCATATGTCGTGAGCATCCACTGTCAAGATACCACCACTTTTTCTTGATGGCACTCTTTCTTTGTACCTGTTAAAATTTGAGGATCTCTGAGGTACCCAGTTTTTGTTGGGTCATAACACATTAGCAGCAAAATAATTTTTGTTTACATGTGACAAGTTGCTAGACTCAGCAGATGATTCCACGAAACTGGTATGAATGGGTGCACTCACATTGATATTTTTGGGTCTCCAAACATATTTCGTTTTGTCAGCATGTTTCAGAAAGCAATTATACGAGTGATGGCCATTTCTACCACAACTAAAGCATTTTGATTTTGGAACTGTTGGTACTGCTTGTTTTTCTACCATGGAATATCCTATCCCTGATTTCTCAGTATATCTAGGAATATTTAAAAGAAGATCTAGATTTTGTTTCCCTTGAAGTAGTCTATCAACAGTGCGTTCTTTTTCACTCAGGGAATATCTAAGTGCAGTGATATCGCTAGATAGATCTCTATTTGTCTTTTCTAGTGATTCACAGTTGCATGCATCCTTTTCTTTCTTGAGATTTTCTACTTCATTCCTAAGGCTCATAATCTCTAGATCAGCTTGGCATTTTTCCCGGCTTAAGTCATCTCGTTGCTTCACCATCTCCTTTATTAATGAATTGAGTGACTTAATCCTGACATACGCATTTTGGATTAGTTCGCATAATTCCTCCTTACTCTCATCTACATCAAATACTGAGGATGCATTCTCATAGGAATCGTTAGCATAGATACCATTGAAAATATTAATTTTCTCAATAGTTGATGAGTATGATACCTGATCGTCTCCCGCCATATAAGCAAGGTTCTCGTCCTCTGATTGTTCGTTGCCCGAGTCATCCCATTTGCTCACCATGGCTTTGGATTTCTTTTCTTTCTTGTCGTTGTCTGCAAGTGGGCAATTTTGAGCATAGTGACCAGGTTTGTTGCAGTTGAAGCATCAGGAAGCATTGCACCTGGTGGAGGAGGTTCCCTTGTGTTGGAACTTGTTGAAGGTGCCTCTTGATTTCCTTTTTCGATGGAATTTTTCAAACCTCTTAGTGAGCATAACAAGCTGTTTCATCATATCTTTCTCATCTTCGTCTTCGTCGTCAGATTCTTCTTCAGATTGATCGACGTTGAAGGCAAGGGATTTCTGGTTCCGGGGTTGTGTCATCTCATTCAAGGAAGTTTGAGTCATTTCGTACGAGGTGAGAGATCCTATCAGTTCGGAGATCGTCAATTTATCCAGATCTTTAGCTTCATAGATTGTTGTGACCTTAGCGTTCCAGTCTCTGGGAAGGGATCTTAATATCTTTCGAATTTTTTCACTGTCTGGTATCTGTTTCCCAAGAGAGAACATCTGGTTAATGATGTTCATGAATCTGGCGTACATGTGGCTAATCGTCTCGGTAGGTTCCATTGAGAACAACTCGTACTGGTGGGTGAGAAGCGCGATTCTCTCTTGTACCACTCTGGTAGTGCCTTCGTGTGTCACTTGGAGCATGTCCCACATATCTTTTGCGGTCGCACACGAGCTGATACGATTATACTCTTCTTTGGTCAGTGCACACGCGATCATGTTCTTTGCCTTGGCGTTACGAGAGAGTCATTGTTTGTCAATAATAGTGTACTCAGAGGTGATATTGGAGGTTCCATCAGTTTTAGTGGAAGGAGTGTACGGTCCGTTAGCGATAATCTCCCAAAGGTCGAAATCAACTGCAATCAGAAACTCCTTCATCCGGTTCTTCCAAATGGCGTAGTTGGTACCATCGAACAGTGGAGGTCTGGTATGTGACTGACCTTCTGCGAACACATCAAAACTCAAAGAAGCCATTAGATCTTTTACTCAGGCTTGTTAGGCCTGTCGTATGAGTAACTCGTGCTCTGATACCAATTGAAGTACAATATGTGCCTAAGAGGGGGGGGTGAATTTGGCTTTAAAACTTTTGCTTCTTTGAAAACTTAAAGTGATAACAACAGAATATAACGTTTTACTAGTACTACTGAAGAAAACATTGAAAACTTAAAGTGATAACAACAGAATATAACGTTTTACTAGTACTACTGAAGAAAACAGTTTCCGGGTATGTTAAAATTCGGTGAGTGGAACTTGTGAGTGCAAGTGAACTGGAACATAAAGAACACCAAGAATTTATAGATGTTATATCCCCAAGTGGGGTTTAATCCTCTCCTTGAGGTTTGCTCCTCAAGAGTTCAATCAATCCACTATTATGTTACCGTAGCTGGTACAATAGTGAATGATCACCCTTACACAACCGAAACCAAGATGAACACTAGTCCGTAACTAGGGTGCCTAACGCCGAGTTTCGTTCCACGTCGTTCCTTGGGAATCTCAATTCCCCGACTGGAAACAGCTCGCTCCCAAAGGTCAGCTGGATTCGCAAATCCTCCCTTCACGAAAGGCACGCTTCACTCTTGTCTCCTTGTGTAGTCACAGGCCAAGAACAGGATGGTGGTATTTCTAACGTAAAAGGTGCACTCAATATTGCAAATGAAAGCTCAAGCACAGAAACATAAAATACAATGATTCACAAATGAGGGTGCTCGTTCTAAGATTTTTGTTCTTGCTTTTTCGTGTATTCTTGGTGTGCTGTCTGAGAAGTGTCGGCATATATATACCTGGTAGCATATCACACTTCACATGGAATGTCAATCATAATACCATTTCAGTATACATTCCAGTAATAAGACCATGCCAAATAAGATTCATAGTATCACAACGGTCATAATCATTTATTTGCATGGATTCTATCTCTAAATAGCCACAGAGTTCGAATCATAACCTTTCTTACCAAACTGGTACTTCTTATTCATATCAGCGTATTCGTACTTAGAGTTCTACGAACATGCCATAAAAAAAGCGCATATCTAGGGATATGTCTATGATCTTATTCCTTTTATAGGCAGATTCCAGCAGGAGTATATTTTCCATGTATAGCATAGAGATCCTTACTCAAATTTGCACACATCAAGAATCAATCAACTTGTTACTCTCCATAAATAGTTTCATGATCGAGTTATCATAATTAGGCAAGTTTCAGTCGTGCATCAAACATTCCATGTATAGATTTTCCAAAAATACAGCACTCAGTATGATAATCATGGAATCAGTGATCACAGTGGTATTACAGAGTCACCTTTCAATGGAATCAACAATGCCATAGTGCAGTTCACTCAATATAAGTAGATGATCATATATACATTACGAATTGCTAAATTTGTAGGCCATATCTCATCTTGAACACATGGAATCATCAAAACTCAATACATACAAGACCAAAAAATGTCAACATATAAGATTTAATAGAGTTATATTAATGTAAGTAGCCATCGAGAAAGGATAAATAGACATGGAGAATAATAATTAAGACGTATGTCGTGTTTGGCTACGGTTTAGTTTTAATATTGTTACATTTGATTGCAATAAAAAAAAATCTGCAAATTTCTTGCTTCCATTTTCATCAAGGTTCGGTTTTCATTTCAATATATAGCTAGTGTTAAGAATAATATACAAACACCCGATCGAATAATTTATTTAAACACAAGATAAAAGCTTCTAAGTTTCCCATCCATTGTTTCCATGGGTTTTGCTTGCTAATGCTCTATTTCCTTCATCACTCTTTATTATTTTTCATTTTTTTTTTATGATTGTTCTGTTTTGATTATTAACAATATGGCATCTGAAAACAAACAACAAAGGTTTCTTACACTACACAGTTGCTTTACATCTATGATCTCTGGTGTTCATTACGTTTTTCCGGAAAAAATAGCTCTGAAGAAACGCAACAGTAACACCCACACTAGTCGAACTTGAAGACACCGATCAGTCTTAGCAATGTAACAAAAATTTTGTGGTGTAGTAATAGGTTACGCACTTGGCCAAGCCAAGGGGAGTTGATCTATCGACAACATTACTCATTCAGGTTCAATTGTTGGAAAGTTTTCTATAATTGACCATTTATTAGGCGATGACTGGGAGACTCTAGCAAGTACCAACTGAAATTGTAAGGAGGATTGTTTAATCTACTCAAAGATCCTGCTTTGGGTACATTTTGATGCAGGAATTCTCAAGAGAAAGGAAATGGAAAATATGGATGCGAGAGATTTCTTGAAAATCACACTGATTCTCTTTTGTTTTTTTGTTGTTAAATGATAATAGCTAACTGTCTTTCTCATGCACGATCGCACAACTAATAGGAAAGAAAGTAACAATATTTAAAAGTGCTAAAACTGATGTCTAACAACTATGAACTGCAACTCAAATGGTTTATGCGCCTTTGCATCATTCTCCCCTGCAAAGAAAAGATTCGCCCTCGAATCTGCATCTTCATCTTCTATCATCTCTACTTCAAATGTTCCATTCTCTTCGACTGTAATGTATGGGGATAAATCGGCAACGTTAAAAGTACCCGGTACATTATATTCGCCAGGCAAGTCAACCTTATACTTCAAGCCATAGCAGTGATGATGATAGCAGCAGTGATAGCGACGATGATAATGGAAATAATACAACGAATCCCGCTCGAGATGAAGGAGGAAGTGCTCGCAACTATGTTGATGATCAAAATAATACAGGTATGTCTTGGGCTCAAGGAAACAAAAATTATTATGCTACGCAAGATACAGATCATGGCTACCGTCCATTAATAGAAGAGGAACGTCGTTATATGTCAGGACTGAGTGGTAGTGATTATTCATATCATACGGACATATCGCATCGCTATCCAAATGTTGACGCAAAACTACAAGATCTACGGTTGCGAGAAACTATTGAAATGCGGCCAAGATATGGTTATGGGTCAAGACATGCCAACCAAGGTCATCGCCAATTTGATTACAACGCTAGTGGAAGTTCGTATGGTCGACAAAGTCACATTGATTATGGTTCTTCACTTGGTCATTCGGGAAGATACTTTGGCAGTGGAAGATCAAGTGATTATTTATCTTCCGTTGCAAACAGTGCTAGATATACTGAAAATGATTACGGATCATCAAACAGTACAGATAGTACAATCGACTATCGAGGATTTGGATACTACTATCGTGACATATCATTTGGTCAGCCTTATCAGTCCAATGATGGGATATCAAGACCTTATCCCGATTTTTATCCATACAATGAAGATATTGATGACTTTGTACTGCCACGTCACTCTTCATGGAATTAAATATTTGTAGAAAACCTTTGTGATATATGTAATATAACCTTATCATGTATTTTTTTCTTTTTCACAAATATTATCTGGTATAATTGAAACAAACTTATATAATTTACAATTTTTTTTACAAAAATTGCGTATCGCTCGCGACCGCGCCGCGATAATGCAACGTATCCGTATCGCTCGTGTCCGCATCGACGTTCGCATCCGCGACGGCGAACCATGGTCCTTCGCTGCTATCAGATTGCGAAGTTGAGCATGATCCCTGTATCCTGCTTATTGGAAGTAATGTTTGGCAAAAGTTCGATATTCGAGGGACACAAAGCTTAGTATTTTAGTTGTTCTCCTTGGTGTTGCTGTCTGCACCGTCACGGATGTGAGTGTTAATACCAAAGGGTTCATTGCTGCAGCTATAGCAGTGTGGAGCACAGCGCTGCAACTAGGGGTGTTCATTATTTGGGTGACCCGATTATCCACCCGAACCATTTTGAATTTGGCTTATTCGGTTCGGTTAATCGGATAAATGGATGGTTAATTGGGTCACCCGAACTATTAAATGGGGGAATGGTTCGGGTATCGGCTGGAGTAAAAAAATTCGGGGCTCACCCGAAACCCGAATAAGAGTTATTTAATTATATTTAAAATATATTTATATATTATATGAAGAGTTAAAAATTGATATAATCGCTCAATTGCTCTCTCGCACAAATCAAATCGAATCGATTAACCCGAAAGTTATATATTTAATTTAAAATATATATATAAAAAAATCCGTTATATAATTATAATTAAAAATATACAAACTACAATATTTAATTGGTTTACCCGAAAACCAAACCATTAACCCGAAAACCGAATAACCCGAAAACCAAACCATTTAATTGGTTTTGGTTTGGTTTGCGGGTGGTTATCCTAAGTGTCAAAAACCCGAATAACCCAAACCGAATAACCCGAAAACCGATAATCCACCCATTTGAACACCCCTAGCTGCAACAGTATGTAAGTTTTATTTAACATTCTGACCCGAGCATTAATGCAATATTTTTTCTTCTGATCATACCTTTTAGCACAACATATGATAAACTTTTTAAAACATTACTGTTCTTAGTTTGCTAGGATTTGTAGTATATAATAGTCAAGATAGTTAACACACAGCCTCCGCCCTCCTCCCACGGCCATTTATAGGGAACGGAAAAATTTATGAATAAATAAATGATTGAAAAGAGGTGGGGAAAATTAGGGTGCCTGATTTGTGAATATTTTGCAGTCAACTTATTTTTCCTAGATTTGTCTTTCTTAGTACAAATTTATTTCTACTCTCTCTATAATTATATTGGACATTTTGGTCCAACTTGAATTGCATTTTCATTGCAGTATGTTCACTACCTTCAGAGGAAGTACTCCCTTAGTTCTTTCAACCTACTCGGCCACACTGCACCTGCACAGGCTGCATCACTCTTGCTATTGGGTCCTTTTCTGGATTATTGTTTGACTAACAAGAGAATAGATGCTTTCGAATTCAACCTGCCATCTACGGTCTGTGTGTGCTGCTGTTGTTCACATTTTAATGGATCATTCGAGGTCATACAAGACCATTCGAAATTTATCAAATAAATCTAATCTAAAGGTTCGAAACTATACCCTTGTTGCGCGTGGCTAGTTTGTCACAGCACGACGTTCGAAAACGCGAAGCTTGAGCAAATCCTTCTTCGTCCCGGACTGTCCCGAGCAAGTTCGAAACGCCGATACGCTCTCTTTGGCACCTTGGAGCAACCCACGGATGGCTAGAGTTGCTAGGAGGAGGTTCTAACTTAGCTATGAAGCTTAGTTGAACTTGGATCAAACTTTTCTTTTTCTTTTGTTTCTCCCTCAAGATCCTAGATCTATTCTTACTTGAAACCTCTTTCTTAACTTCTTCTCTTGCCGATTTTCGTTCTCATAGTGGTATATTAGCTAAAACATGACAAAACATTCAACTACCATGTAGTTGATATGTCATGTAGTAGTTGAGATGCTTTTTGTCATGTTTTTCAACCAAAAAAAGCATCTCGACCACTCCAAACCACTCCAAAAACGTGAATGGTTTTTAACCAAGAGTAAGTGGCACTAAATTAACCTTTAACCAAGTCTAAACCATGCAAAGATTTGAGGTTTTGCAATTGGGCCCTTGGAAAAATCGAATTAGTTCGATTGAGTCCAAATGATTATAATTTGATCAAATAGATCCAATCCAATTAATCTAAATTCTAATCAAGCCCAAACTTAGTTAATAAATTAAGTACTTGATCCATCACAAGTCTTAATCATTCCCGAGATCAAATTCAGAATTTAACTAAGTGTCTATACCCCGTATAGACGTGCCACTGCGTCAACGAATTCTCAATTCGTTACGCACCTTTGAAAAGTTTGTCCCGACCAATAGAGATTGTTATCCTTTTTAAGCGTGACTCACTTGGTTCGTCTCAACTAGCACGGGAGGTATCCGCGAGTCCTGTATTCGCCTAGTCAATCCCGCGGTACCGAACAGATCCTAATTGAGAACGAATTTTGATCCAATCTAAATTTTGTCGAACCGACTATAGATATTTGTTGAATATTCTTATGCCCTTCACATGCGTCCCCGTCAAGTGAGAGTCATGGTTAATGTCAAACTCACTAGACTCGACACTATGTTATAATCGAGACTGTCGCGATTACGAAACTACGCTCCGTGTCTCACACAAGCTAGTTTATATTGCTCCGGCCGGAGGCTTAGTAATCACCGTCCTCAATTATCTCATAGGACGTTAACCTCGTATATGAGGTAGTGAATCCCGATTGCGCTCAAAGCCCGGCAATCACCTCAAACCGGCTGCGTTTTGCCGCTGGCTCATACCCTTTATAAGAGTATTTAACAGGCCTAGCAAACTAGCGTCAAACCGGAATCGCGGAAGCAAATCCGCCGATGAGCCTAACGGTCTAAGGCTGCTATAGTCTTCGTTCGATCGTTGACATCCCCGCGTTAAGCCATGCGATCAAAACGAATATCGAGCCATGTGTTCGAATACTCCGATGCCCCGATCGGCAATATTTCCGTCACGACCTCCCATCTTCCCAAGATGAACGATTGACACAATCGTTGCATTGGAGCCGTCAGCGGACAAGTCGTAATCGGTAATCTAGTCACCCCACTAGATTCCTAAGACTTGCGAATGTTTATTTAGTGCGGAGAATAAGATCCAATCGGTGTCACATCTCTCATCCCATGAGAATCGATCGATCAACTCGTGCACAAGGGTTTTATTTATTTACCGCACTAACGGAAGCTAGTAGACTTTAAACTCGGTTAATAAATAATGAATGCCTCAAATTAATAAAATACAATATTTTATTAATTAAACAGTTAGAATAAATTATTTATATTTTTTCGAACTAATACAACTGGGGTTACCCTATTCAATTCAATCCTCTGAACGGCATTCCGAGGGCATACCTCCTAACAGATTTGTCCACCAAAACCACCAAAACAAGGACGAATAGGTGAAAGAGCATACCAAAAATAAAACTATAAGCTCACCAAACCCATTATTGTCCCACGGCACTTACTATATAGATGCATGCAACAATCGACAATCGACCAAGTAGAATTCCACAAATCAGATCTCCCCTCCCCTCATTGCCAGAGTCATAAACCATCAAAATACCATCTCTCCCATAGGTTTGGGCGTTGGATCTCTGCTTTTATGTGCATTCGCTCTTTTCATGTGTGCTAATCATTCAAGAAAATGGCGTAATAAATGGAAAGCTTGTTATGGTGGAAATGAAGATCCCGTTATCCAGCTTTACCAAGAAGAAATTCCTGATTACGTTATTGGTCAGGAAGAATTTGTTGATCCAAGTACTTGCAGTGGCGATGGCTCGTTGTGGAAGAAGAACATACTCATGGGTGGGAAATGCCAGCTCCCTGAATTTTCTGGTGTTATTATGTATGATTCCAGCGGAAATGTCGTTACTCCTGCTAAAAGCAAGCAAGCATTATTACCAGCACTTCCATGGAAATAAAGTTCAGTTTATTGTTGTTATCAGTTCGATTTATACTATGCATGTAAATCCCAGCGAGTCCGTTCTATACTGAGGGGAGCGAGCATAAACTATCCAGTTGAAAAGAAGTCAATACATACATCCCACAAATAACTTGAAATACGAGTCCACAAACATACTAACATTTGTACAATAATAAAAAAAAAAAAAGAAGATGCCCATGCATCATCTTTTTGGTTTGGTGGTGGATCCGTACATGTTTGGTAAAGATGGATCCACGACACCAAATTCTAATATAAATATAATTTGGACATAAACTCACGTTACACGACCAATACACATAAACCAGAACCACCTCCAATGATGTATGCAAGACAAAATACATTACATACGAGCAAAGTCTGTTGTTTTCGGTGGACTAGCCCCCCATAACTGTGCAGCCTTAGTGCTCTGCTGCCCTGATTCGACCTTCTCTCAAGCTACTTCCTCTCCTGTATTCAATTTCGGCATCAGAATTTGACAAGCCAAAATGATGATGGTTACATCCAATTCTAAGGTGTCCCATTTTAGAAAATAGGTCTTCATCATCATAAAATTTGTGTTTGGCATCTCCGTGTTGTTTCTGATGGATTAGATCTAAGAAAACAGAGAAACAAATGTTACACACACTGACGGAAGCAGGATATATAGATCGAATGATACCTTCATGGTCATTATAAGCTCCAGAATGCAAAAGGCTTTGGACTGGATAACATACCTTCTTTTCTTATATCATTAGTTTCTGATCCGTCCTTTTCCGAAGCAGTTAAAAAAAAACATGTTGTTCCTCTTCAACAGGTTTGGTTGAGGGAAACGATGGAGCCATGCTAAAGTTATCCTCCAGCACATCAGTGATCTCAACATAGTGAGTAGTGGTAGTGATCTCATCAGCACTGAACCCAAATGATGCCCTGTAAGCCTCAAGTTCCTCCGCATCTGGTCGCGGCGTACGCCTATTCTGTTGCCCAGCATCTGATTCTTTCGAAATACTTAACCGACCTCCATTATTTGAGAGCGATGATTGCTCATAGAACTGTGCAAACGTTTCAGGACAGAAGAAGTTGGAATCTTGACGTGGCTTCGAGCAATGACTTTGGACACCAATAAACCTGCCCGAGTCAGAATTCACGTACGTAAGCTCCTGTGAAGGGATCGAGGAGTTCCAGCGTTCGGTAAGAGATGGTGATAAATCATTCGACATCCTCGAGGCAGGTGATCTCAAAGTACTAGCAGGACTTTCAGGATACACTGAATATGTGGATTGGAGATCATCGTAACTAGCCTTATCAGTAGTGGCTTTGATTTTGGAAGAAGATGAAAGAAAACGAGCATAAGGCACTTCAGGAGATGAAGGGGTGGTTATATGAGCCAACTCTGGCGGAGGAGTTAAAGGAGCAGTGGACGGCTCGGTGGTGAAGGTTGAGAAAACAGGAGGGGACACAAGTTGAGTCTCGTGAGCGTATGGTCCAGTAACAAACATGGTTGACGATGGGCCACCTGGTGAATTGGCTGATGATAAGAAACAGCTTGGTGATTGAACCGTTGATGCGAGAGCGGAATTCGAGAAAGAAGCAGGAGAGGAAGGTGGCGCCAAAAGGGACAAGGCGATCACATTAGTCTGATTAGGTAATAAACCAGCAGCTTGAGGTCCGTTTTGCTGATTCAATAAACCGTTGCCTTCGGGCATTCGAGCTGCAGGAACAATACGCGTCCCCCCGCCTTTCTGCTTCCGGAAACAATATAGTCCACCCCAGCAACCCCCCCAGATTTTGCGCTGCAGGTAAACAAATAATAATCATTGGTCCAGAGAGTGTTATTGCAAAAGAAAAATGAAGGCAAAGTGTTCTTCAGGAACACAGACTACAGCAGAAACCTGACAGATCAAGAGAGTTGGGGAAGCTGCTTGAAATGGAATGAACATGCCTAAGAAGATATGATTAGAATACGATAGCAGCATTAATCGACATACCCGAGGCGCCGGTGTTTGCAAAAACCGATTCTGCTCCAATGCCATTGTTTGTCTACTTGGAGAACCACAAGCCTTATCTACTCGATGACATAATGCCAACTTTGATTATCTCTCTTGCTCTTATCTGGATGATCAAAAGCATAATGCGTAAAGCGTTGTAAGTACTTATAAAAAGAATATTCCCGCAAGAGTTAGCTCGATCTTTCGTGCAGCCAAAACAAGAATGCAAATTTCATTTCGACAAGATAATAGGGGCACAGGAAAAAACAAAAATGCCAAAGACCAATTAAGAGAGAAAAAGTTCATATATTCAACATCATGAATAGGCGCTCAAGAAAAATGAGATGGATCGACATGTAAATATACGTAAAGGCAGCAACAATTTTATAGCTTCTGACAGACATTTTCGTATCCAAAATGTCAGATGTTTCCAACTCTTCCTATTATCTCCTTCTGTCAGGGTTCCTACTTACTATTCTTATATTATAAATTATAATTTTCACCCAACATCCACAAGAACACAGTCTTTTCTTCATTAAAACAAAACTTTTAAGTAATTTGTGTCACTAAAATACAAGACAACGACCCTACTCCGAATTAAAAACAAAAATGCTGACTTGAGAAAAAATATTACTGAAAAGATTATTTTAAGCAAAATAAATAATTAACATATCAGAGACAAAATTCTCCGCATCACATCGCCATCCCAACAAACCAACAACAAAATACATGAAAATAAAGAAAACATAAGCTCGCGAAGTAATAAGTGCCATGCTTCACAGCCTACTTCACTACTGAACAAGAACTCGGAAGCGTAAATAGCGAACTACCAGAAACATAGTAAAGTACCCATAAAATGAAGACCCAGAATAAAAAAAATGGAAAAAAATGCAGTACCTGAATCAGGAAAAACAATTGTACATTTCCGTTGGGCAACTTGAAAAGAAAATTAAACTAAGAAAGAGGGTTAAGGAACAGATCTGAAGAAGGTGAGCGACAATCCGCTAGCTTCGGAGTACGAGAAAGAGTGTTTTGTGTGAGTGGGAAAGAGAAATAATGCAAAGGCCAGATCTAATCTGCTGCACAGTGTTTGGTCTTTGATTGATGATGGATGGTTTGTTAAAATTGTTTCTGATTCATTTTCTTTTTGGCACCTTTGGAAAATGGGAGATTTTTTGTGACGCCTTCATAAAGTTTCAACTAAGTGTTCAGATCTTATGACTAAATTAATTAGTTTTAAGGACCCAAAATTCTGATAAAGTTGTAAATAAGGACAAAAAAGTATGATTTGACGAAAATAACATTCACAAAGTATGCTAAGATAAGGTACACGGACACATGTTATATGTTACTCAGTTACAATATAATTGTTAAACTTTAACACGAAAATGTTATTTTTGTCTTTTGACAAAGTACTACTCAAATGTTAAATATTATTTCTTGAGCAATTTTTCTTTTTGTTTTGGACGAACACGATCCCCTTTTTTTCACTAATAAGCACCAAAATTTGGACTAGCAATCGACCAACCAATTTCTATGTGTCATGTACTATCTATTCTGTTAAAGACGACGTTAGATCGAAGAACTGAACGCATTTTGTCTAAAAATCGTCTAGCAAATTGGATAAAATATTAGTTGTTAATACCCATGAGAATCAAGATCAATTTAACCTTATTGAGTCAATAACGCCGAGATTTGTGCGGTTTTCAGCTCTTTTTGAGTTCCGTTGGCGATTTTTGTTCTATTCCTTGCGATCCAACAGAATGTATTATTGACAAGAAACAGAGCGTTATTAATTTTCAATGATGTGTTACTTCTGTGACAACATTTGTTATATTCAGTAAGACATTTGTTATTTTTTACTACTTTACAATTTAGGAAAAATATAATATTCGTTTTTCTCGTGATTAACATCACTAATTCTCGAAAGTATCAACAGTCATGATCAAATTGACAATAATTTTAACTTATACGGTCATGAAAATATATAATTTCAGATGACGAGATTGGATTTCTAATCGAGCCCTAAATGGTATAAATTTGTAACTGAGCGTGTGCAAAATCGTGGACTGACCAACATTTGCACAAACATGTTATTTGTACAGACATGTTATTTTGTAAAGCTAGGTAAAATATTTCCATATGTACAGAAAGTATTATTGCAGGAAACGAAGCGGTATTGTTTTTGAATGATGTGATATTTCCGCAACAACATTTGTTATATACTAAAATGAATGTGTTATTTTTATTGTAGGAAGTGTTACCCAGGAAACATGAAGTGTTACCCAGGTAGCATGAAGTGTTACCCAGGAAACATGAAGTGTTACCCAGGTAGCATGAAGTGTTACCCAGATACCATGTTAATGCCACATCTAAATTCTTTGATAAAACATGATTAACATCAATAATTTTCGTCGATTACTTAAACCCATGAACATATTGAATCGATTTCACATTATTCTGCCATTAAGGTGGAGATTTCACCCCGAACTTTTTGAATTGGGTTTGACGTATTATTTCATTATAAACATCAATAATTTTTCTTGATTATTAATATCCATGAGAAATTGAGCTTGATTTAACCTTATTTGGTCAATAATGCCAAGAGTTCAGGGGTTTTCAACTGTTTTTTAGCGTCGTTAGTGGTTTTCGATATATTCATCACGGTCCATTGCTTGTATACAGATTATGTTATCGACAAGAAATGAAGCGTTATTATTATTTAAAGGATGTGTTACTTATAGGGCTGAGCAAAAATATCCGAAAACCGGATTTCGATCCGATATCCGGTTTTCAAAATCCGAAAAACTGGATATCCGGTTTTAAAAATCGGATCGGATATCCGATCCGCTTTATTTTAAGATAAACCGAATCGGATGCGGATAGTGGCCAACCCAAAATTCGGATATCCCGTATCCGGTTTTATATTTTTAAAAATACAATAAATTAAATAATAACCAAAAAAAGAAAAAAGTGGTCCAAATGAAAAAAAAATGAAAAAAAGAGGTCCAACATTCTTAAATTGGACAGAATCCCAAAATCAACATCAATTACTGGAAATTAAACCTATCAAAAGCAACTAGGGAAATGAAGGTTAAACGATGAGTATCAACAAATCAGCATCGCCAATCAAGCAAAGCGACAGGTCAAAACTCCGGCACTGTCACTACAGGCAACGGTATACAGGTAGTCGCCTAATTACGACTCTAATCAAAACACGAGACTGGCTGATTGAAGATCACTACACAATTCTGGAAAAAGAAATAATAATTACCGCGCGGGATTTGAAGGAGAAAAAAAAAAGTGTGTTGATATGGCACACAAGACGTGATTCTTCAGTGTCCCTGAGAAATATCACAACAGCTGAGCTGGTAATATAGGTATTTTCGACGTGCTAGAATAAAATGTGATGAACAACCATCGAGCGAGCGAGCGAGCTTTCTTTATAATAAGCAGGTAGCTAGCGGTGTTAGCTAAGAAGTGATTGTTATGTACAAATAAATGGTTTTACTGTTATGAGTTAGGCATGTATGTGGACTTTGGAGCGTTAAATAACCAATTAAATGTTGAAATTAGGAATTGACAGTATAATAATATATACATATTATTCTAATATAATAAAATTGTATGTATACATTCCATAGTTACGAATTGACAGTATAATAATATATACATATTATTCTAATATAATATAATTGTATGTATACATTCCATAGTTACTCCATGAATTCATAATTCATTCACAATATTATTATACCGTTTCTAAATACAATATAAAGCTAAGGCAGTGAGAAACACAGCACATTACTTGACTAGTTCATCATTTGCACAAATCAACAACTTCAAAACGCTAGTTTATGTAATTAATGTATGGGCTGGTAAGCAAATTCCCTTGACCATCATCATCATCATCATCATCATCCATATTTATATTTGTCTTACACTCCTGCCCGTCCTGTGAGATTTGCCATTTCCAGCCTTTTGCTCATTCATTCCTCTGCAGAAAAAGAGTAATAATAATAATAATAATAATAATAATAATAATAATAATAATAATAATGACGAGACACTATGCTTTTGATTCTTAATTGCCCTGTGTCCCCAAGGAAGACATGAACTTGGAGATTGAAATTTTGATTAGAGATGGTACCGCCAGCCCAAGAATAAAGAATGTGCCATTGATAGCTGTTCTAATCGAGCAACCAACCCAAACTTGATTAATTATTGCTGCTCTCAAGTATGATCATTTATTCAACTATGGAGCTACTGTCAGCTAACTCCGCTTATGAGTGCCAGTGAACAAATCGTTATGAATTCTTGTTTATGTCATGGAAAAACCTTAAATTATATCTGATGGCGGTCCCTCTCTATATGGATGTAACTCACTAAGTATATACTAGATGTTGGATGTAATGTTGGGTTAACACTCAATCTAACACTCAAGCGCACAGCGGAATAGTTTGAGTACTTAGTGACGAAACTTAAAGAACACGAGAAGTAAATTTCGCAGCAAGTCAGAAAACTTGCTGCGTGCCTCAAGGCGAAATTCCACTATAGCAATGGATAGCAAAACAACTATCAAAAGATAGTAAAAACAAGCCTAGAAAAACTACGAATCTTTCGATTCTGCAAACCTACAAAGTCTTTCGACTTTTGCAAAACAGAAAACACTAGGCTAAAAGACAACTCTCGTGATCGCTCTTAATCTTCTTCTCTCTGTAGTCGTCACCGTTTGTTGTCAAAAGTTCTCCGCACTTAAATACTTCTTCAACTTGGGCAGCACTCCACAAATGGACTTGATAACTTCCCACAACGTCCACTAACGTCCACTAAGTAGACTTGGTTCGTTAGTGACCGTTAGGGACTGACTTGGTAAGCTCCAAAGACTTGGTCTCCATCTTGTGCTCCAAGCATCCTATATTTAGTATGTTCCATCCCTAGACTCGTTCAAGCTTCTCTACACAATCCTCACTCGTCCTGAGTCACTTCTGAGTCCTGTAAAACACTAAAAGTAGCCTGGACACGGTTCAAACACGTTTTGGGCATGAAAGATAAAACTAGAGAGAGAGAAGACATTCTCTGCCAATAAATGTTGACTAGAATGTTCTCCTAACATTGCCAATGTTGACAGCGCAACATTAACAATCTCCCCCTTTTTATCTTTCTTCCCAAAACCAAAGCAGAAGTTGGTCGTAGTGAAACTCCCCCTAAAGGCCAAATCTACTCAACCTCAAACAATAAGAAAAAAATGGTTAGAGTAAACTCAATATAGAATAGCGATCAAACTACTCAAAAGTACTAAATATTCGTACACGCCACAAGGAGGTCTGAAATTCAAACATCTGCAAAAAATAAAACTGGTCCATAGCATAACAAACACAAACAGTCAGTTAGGCAGGCACGCATGCACAAGAGCAAATAAAAGCACACAAATGTACGCATGCGAAACTCATTTAGATCAAAGTCTAAATGCGTAGACTCTCAATCGAGTCCTCTGCCTCTTCCTCGTTAGCTCCAGCTTCCCTAGCATCTCCCCCTGCTTGCTCGCCTTCTCTTCCATCGGTTCGAGCTTCCTCTTGCTCCGCACGCTCCTCTTCTTGCTCCGCCACTTCTTCCACAACTTCTGTCCTTTCTCCCCCTATTTGGGAAGACCGTAAGTCCTTGAGTGTTGACAATTGGGAAGTTAGGAACGCAATTGTATCCTCGAGGCACTGAATTTGGCGGTCTAAGCTTGATTGTGGAGCAGATGTTGAGGCAACATTTTGCTCAACATTCTGCTCAGCCTCCTGAGCTTGAGGTTTCCACGACAAATCGACAACTTTGTTTTGTCCGGCCAGGTGCATTTGAGAGATGACATATGGGAATTTGATTGTTACCACCTGATCCCTTCGCGTTGGCCTAAAACCTCCTCGCACCAGCATTCCATAGATTAAAGAAGGGAACGGCAGAATGCCCTTTCCTATTTTCCCAGCCTCTCTAGCTAACTGCTGTAGCACTAACTCTCCTAAATTAAGCGGGAGATTTTTCCCAAGTGCGTACAGAATATGAGCCATACTCTCCGCAACTCGTGAATCATTGGCCGTAGGCCACCAATTAAACACACCCACTTTAAATAGCACCGAGTAAAGGGACGTCAAGAAACTGATCGAAAAATTCCCATCCCATTCTTTAATTCTACCCCCCGTCAGAAAACTTACTACCTCATCATTATCATAAACTTGCCCCATTTCCACATTAGGCGTCCCCAAAAACTCATTAATATCTCTAGCAGAAAAATCATATAACCTCCCCCTAAAATAAACCTTCCCATACTTTCTAGAGCTAGGATCATTAAGGCTAGGAGTAAGGTTAGCAAATACCTCGCGGACCACTGTGTCACAGTAGGTCCCAAACATCGTGACAGTCTTATCAAAGCTTCGGGATTCTAAGAACTCCATGACCCCGTATCTGCGGAAACTCACCAAGTCGACTGTCCTCTCTACGCGCAACATCCTATGAACAAAATATGGCCACAGCTCTTCATTAACAGACGCATAGAACCTCCCCCTTGGTAAAGGATCCTCCCAATCTGAGTCAGATGTTGGGTCAACATCTTGCTCAGCATCTTCACTTCTGGATTGCATTGGGGAGGAGGACTGGAGACTAGCCGTTGATCTTGGCGCCTCCTCTGTTCGCTGACGCTTGGAGGGTGCCTTATTAGACTGCATTAGCCTCTTCCCTGCTTTCTTCTTCAGCCTATCCTTCCAAGCAGCAAGGGTCTCAGTGAGGTCAAAACCATCTTCGTCATCGCTTTTGGGGGTTTTTGGGACGTTCAGAGTTGTAGACTCCGACAGATGTGTCTCTCCCCCTAAATTGCGATCGTCTTTGTCAGAGCTCATTGAGTCGACACTGTCGTAGTTTGTTGAGTTCTTGATTGTGTCGTCGGAGTCACTGGAGAGGACGATTGGGTTGTCAGAGTTTGAGGTTGGGTTCATAGCTCGTCTGACCCTGTTGCTCCTTCGTCTTTTTGGAACAGCATCGGCCTTTGAGGATGACCCTACTGAAGCTTTCTTGGAAGTTCTTTGAGCTTTCTTTGCAGCACTGATAGAGACTTTTTCTGGCACGACCTCCTTTAACGAGGCTAGAACTTCTTCAATGACGTCTTCCTCGAGTGAAACTTCAGGATTCACCATAGGTGGGACATTTTCGTGATGAAGCTGATACAGAACACGTAGGAGCACATCATCGACATCACTGTTTGAAGATGGATTGTCCGTTGAGGTCGCTAAATCAGGGTTTGGGTCTTTTTCAGAACTCGGTCTTGGTTGCACTGGTGTCTCATCAGGATTTGGTGGTGGAGAAATTGGAGCATCACCCAGCGCCGGAATGGATTGAAGGGGAACTGCATCATAGACAATCTCGCCAAATGTTGGGTCAACATTCTGCATCTCGTCACGGTTAGGAGAGTTCGACATAGTGAAATCTGAAAGTAAGCTTGAGAAATAGAAGTGAGAAACAGAGTAGATGCAACCCAACTTATATCGAAACAATTCAAAGCAGAAAGGAACTTTTCAGAAATGCTTTTATGGTTTGTGAGTGAGGAAGAGTGAATGAGGGAGATAAATGAGGGAGATAAATGAGGGAGATAAAACTAAAGAACATGCCAAGTAACTGCATATGCCCACTCCCCCCCTCTCTTAACGGTTACTTATTGAAACTGTCAAATCATGGGTGATTGTGAAAAAATAACCGTTGGAGTAAAGAAGAAATAATTTAGGCAAATAATAGGGTAAATTCGAATTTATGCAATAAATTGTTTAACTCAACATAGAGCACATTCAAAGTAAATGGAGGAATAGGTCATACGAAAATATAGGGATAATTTAGACCATGATTCAACCAAAAAATTACCAAGTCAAAAGCCATAGAAGGCACAAGAGATACTAACCGTTTGAGCGTTGATGATGAGCACTAGAGACAAATGTAACGAGCTGTTCTTCGAGGAATTCTAATGCAATTCTGAGAGATAACTACACTAGACATACGAAACTGACAAATGAAAGACTAACAGACAAAATGAATAAACGAAAGCAAAGAAATATAGCATTATCAAACTGACAGTTACACAAGTTGCCCCAACATTTGACTCAACATTCTAACTCCATAATCCTAGACTTTTCTGCCCGACCCTTCTTAAACTAGCACTCTTCATTTCTAACCTTTACCTTTTTTATTGATTTTCAGCACTGCCCTTATACCCCAAGCATCAAGGTTTTGCTTTTGTCGCATAGAATACATCGTCACAGCGAATGCCGTGTACCTAGGAAACTATTACCAAATACCTATATCTTGCTAAGGGTTTATGAGCAGGCTTATATGAGTAAAGGATTGGCTTTTTGTCGCAAAGAGTACATCGTCACCGCGAATGCCGTGTACCTAGGGAACTTATTACCAAGAGCCTATAAAGGATTAGGCTTAATTCAGAGACTAATCAAGAAGAGTCGAGTCATTTCACAGGAAAAACAGAACAGAATGTTAAATTAAATATCAAAACAGTAACTATCATATTTTACATATGCTATGTTGATCCAAATGTTGGACCAACATTCAACGGACATAGCAAACCTATGGATTTCTTTAGGTCCGAGAACCTTTCAGAATCCAATGCTTTAGTGAATATATCTGCTAACTGATGTTTGGTGTCTATATGCTCAATGCGCACTAGTTCTTTATCAACCATATCTCTCAGAAAATGATGCCTAATATCTATATGCTTCGTACGTGAATGCTGAATAGGGTTCCTAGATATGTTGATGGCACTAAGGTTATCACAATACATGAGAACAGATTCGCACTCTAAACCATAGTCACACAACATGCTATTTAACCACATTAATTGCGTACAGCAACTACCCGCAGCAACATATTCAGACTCAGCAGTAGATAAAGACACACAATTCTGCTTTTTACTATACCAAGCAACTAGATTATTACCTAAGAAGAAACAGCCGCCACTTGTGCTCTTGCGATCATCCTCATCGCCTGCCCAATCAGCATCGCTATAGCCTACAAGATTTGAGTTAGTCTCTTTGGAGTACCATAGTCCTAGGCTACACGAACCACTTACATAACGAAGAATTCGCTTAACAGCATTAAGGTGGGAAACTTTAGGCTCAGATTGATATCCAGCACAAACACAAACGCTATACATAATGTCGGGTCTACTCGCTGAAAGGTATAACAAACTGCCTATCATGGATCGATATAATGTTGGGTCAACATCCTGTCCAACATTATCTTTACTTACCTTTTGCGAAGACCCCATGGGAGTTTTCATTACCTTAGCCGTGTCCAACCCGAACTTCTTCACTGTATTCTTAGCGTATTTCTCCTGTGAAATAAAGATGCCATTACTGCTTTGCTTAATTTGCAATCCTAAGAAAAATGTTAGTTCCCCAATCATGCTCATTTCGAAAGTGGAGTTCATAGCCTGCACAAACTGATCTAGCATAGACTGTGAGCTTGAGCCGAAAACAATATCATCAACATAAATTTGAGCAATCAAAATATCAGAACCGACCCTTTTTACAAAAAGAGTGCGGTCTGCCTCACCTCGTACGAAGTCAAATTCAAGTAAAAATGTGGTCAACCTACCATACCAAGCTCGAGGGGCTTGCTTCAATCCATAGAGCGCTTTCTGCAACTTATAAACATGGTTAGGATAATGCGGATCCTCAAATCCCTTAGGCTGTTCGACATAGATTTCCTTATCGATATATCCATTCAAAAATGCACCTTTAACATCCATTTGGTGTAATGTAATGTTAATCCAACATGTAATAGCTAACAACAACCTAATCGATTCTAACCTAGCCACGGGAGCAAACGTCTCATCAAAATCTACTCCCTCGACTTGAGTGTAACCTTGGGCCACCAAACGTGCTTTGTTCCATACAACTCTACCAAGTTCATCAGATTTATTCTTAAAGATCCACTTCGTACCTATGACATTAATGTCTTTCGGCCGTGGAACCAAGGTCCATACTTGGTTTTTCTCGAACTGCAAGAGTTCCTCTTGCATGGCATTTATCCAAAAATTATCCTTAAGTGCTTCAAGGACATTCTTGGGTTCTACCTCAGAAACAAAACAGTTAAAGCGTACCTCGGCGTATATGGTGTTCATGCATGTGTTTCTTACCATCGACTTGTAGTCCTTGCGCGGCTTGTCTCTTGTCTTTCTGCCTTCATTTACGTCTCCAATGATTAAGTCTGTAGGATGATCCTTTTGAATCTTAGCTGGGGGATCTCTTCGAACTTCGCTCGGTTCGATCTCATCATTCTGCTTATATGGTGATGTTGGGTCAGATGTTGGCCCAACATCTTCCTCTCCAGTCTCCTCTGTTTCATCAACAGCTTGGACAACATCTGAAATATCGACTTGTGGAGGAACCCTTCTAAGATCAGTAGCATCATCAAACACAATATTAATGGACTCTTGAACAGATTTGACGCGCAAATTATACACACGATATGCACGACTATTAGAGGAATATCCTAAAAATATGCATTTATCACTCTTCGAATCAAACTTAGTCAAGTATTCACGATCATTCAACATGTAACAATAGCATCCAAAAACATGAAATACTTGACCGTAGGCTTCTTCCCATTTAACAACTCATACGACGTTTTCTTAGTACCATGACGAAAGAACACACGATTAGATATATGACATGCGGTATGCAATGCTTCAGCCCAAAAACGCTTAGAAATGCTCCTTGATTGCAACATAACACGAGCCATTTCTTGTAAGGTCCTATTCTTTCTCTCGGCCACCCCATTTTGTTGGGGTGTCTTAGGAGAAGAATACTCATGCATAATACCTTTCTTATCACAGAATTCATCAAACAATTGATTTTCAAACTCCCTACCATGATCAGACCTAATGCGAAAAATTGAAGCACTAAAATTATTCTTAATCATGGCACAGTATATTTTAAAGAAATCAAACGATTCAGATTTTTCCCTAAGAAAAAATATCCATGCATATCTAGAATAATCATCAACGAGCACATAAGCATATTTCCTACCACCAAGGCTATCTACTTCCATAGGACCCATCAAATCCATATGAATAAGCTGAAAACAATGTGCAGTCTTAAAATGTTGGGCAGAATGTTGATCAACATTATGGCTAACATGTGCTTGCTTACCCTTCAAGCACGACTCACACACAACCTTACCAAACTCCTTAAACTTCGGAATGCCTCTTATCGCGTCGTGTTTGATAAGCTGCTCCAGCGTTCGATAGTTGACATGCCCCAACTTGTAATGCCAAAGAATGACATCATCTTCGGCCTTTGAGAGTTGGCACATATCCTTCGAACCCGATTTGTCGCCGACTAGATAGCAATTGTCACTTGATCTTTTACCTGCCATAACTCGAACACGATTTCTGTTAAAGACTTCACAACATTCTTTATTAAATCTTACCTCAAGGTCGTCGTCGCAAAGCTGACTAATGCTAATCAGATTTGCCACAAGACCGTCTACATGGAGGACATTGCTTAGCTTCGGAAAGTCGGGCACGTTCAATCTGCCTTGTCCAAGAATCCTTCCTTTAGCACCTCCTCCGAATGTCACAGAACCACTTTTCAATGGCGTGTAGTCACTTAGATACTGTTTGGTACCCGTCATGTGTCGGGAACACCCGCTATCGAAGTACCAAAATCCTGTAACGTTAGCTAGCAACGAGGTATATACAACTTGGCATTTATGAACGGATTTCTGTACCCAAGCTTTCTTAGTCAGTAAAACATCATTAGAACTGGCAGAAATTGAAGATAAGCCAGCTGAACGTTCTCCATACACTCCTCCCAACAATGATTTCTCAATGTTGACAGGAATGTTGGAGGACATGTCACCCGACATCGATTTCTTTACAGACTTCTTTCCCTTCAATTTCCAACAGTACGATTTAATATGGCCAGGTTGCATACAGTAATTACATCTAAACTGTCTGTTCTTTGATTTATGGGCAGCATGTTTAGAACTCTTCTTAACAACTAAAGGCTCACTACTTTCAACATGCTCGGTTTTCTCCTTAACAAAAACAATCTTAGGTCTATCATGCATAGCAGATTCATTCACAACATTAGAAGGCTCAGCATTATATCCTAGACCTTGCTTATCAAAGACACTTAACGATAATACCTCTTCAAGGGTGGATTTACCCTTGTTCAATTTCGTGAAAGTCACGTCTGCCTCGTCGACTCGCTTTTGAAGCTTGTCTATCTCCTTGTCCTTTCGTGTTAATAAGGCCTCCATTTTGTTTATTCCATCCAGCAAGCTTTCAATCATTTTTTCGTTCTTCAGGTTCTCCTCGTTTAGTATATTCATTTCAGCTTTGAGTTCCGCATACTTTAGCTTTTCCTTTTCATATAGAGCGGTAAACTTCTTGACGGCTTCATTGATTTGACCTTCAGCACAAACATTCATTTCTAATTCTGCATTGTCAGAACTAGAGTACACATCAAAACTGTTTGAATCATCATAATAAAAAATTATATGTTTCTCAGATGATGAGTCCAATGTTGGCTCAACATCCGTTACCGCAGTAAAGCCGATTTGTTGATCTTCTTCATCTTCGTTGTCAGAGAAGGATTGAATAGTTACTGAAGACTTCCTGGACTCCTTAGGACTCGGTTCTGCATCTTCATCGTCGGAAAGATCGATCCACATTGCTTTCCCATGCTTGCGAAGTGTGTTGGCACATTCGTTGGCAAAGTGACCCCAACCTTGACATTCATAGCATCTGACAGACTCCCAGTTGAAGTTCTTCTTCTTTACATCAGGTTTGCGTTTGAAGAATGGTGGAGCAGACATCGGCTCTTTCGAACTTTGGCTCTTACGGAATGTTGGGCCAACATTTTGTCCAACATTCGACTCCACGTTCTTCTTCTTGTAGAACTTCTTGAATTTTTTCACCAGCAAAGCCGCATCCTCCTCAAAATCCGAATCATCCTCATTTTGAACATTGGAGGGCTGACCGACAAGTGCTAGGTTTTTTCCGCGAGATGCTCTCTTTTGAACTTCGAGATTCGTTCGTAATTCTTCATAATGTTCATTAAGGTATTGAAGTCTAGCGTGCTCAGATTGTGTGCTTCCTCGACGGCCGCTACCTTCACATTAAATTTTTCAGTGAGTGTACGTAAAGCTTTAGATACAAGTACCTTATTTGATATCGGATCTCCAAGACTAGCACACTCGCTTGAAATTGTGAGAATCTTTCCAAAGTAGGTGGTGACATCTACGTCTTCCTTCATTCTGAGATTTTCAAACTGATTGAGTAGGTACCGAAGTTTGGTTTCCTTCACGCTCGCATCACCTTCGCAGTACCTTTGAAGAAGATCCCATGCGTTGTTTGCCGTCGTGCAATTCTGAATAATCTTGAACATAAAAATATCAATCGATGAGAAAATAGCATTCAAGGCTTTGTCGTTGAACTCGGCCGCATTCCTTTCTGCCACGGTCCATTCTGCCACCGGCTTGTCAACGACTTCGCCATCAGCATCTGGAGGGTTACGAGGTGGAGTGTATCCATCGATAACAGCTTCCCACGCTCGCACATCGATGGACTTAATGCATTGGCGCACACGCACTTTCCAAAACGCATAGTTGGAGCCGTCTAACACCGGCACTTTTCCAATGTAGTTTGAGCTCGTTATATCCATTATAAGGATTTTCAGCGCTTAGTAACGTCAAGCGAAGGCTCTGATACCACTTTGATGGCGGTCCCTCTCTATATGGATGTAACTCACTAAGTATATACTAGATGTTGGATGTAATGTTGGGTTAACACTCAATCTAACACTCAAGCGCACAGCGGAATAGTTTGAGTACTTAGTGACGAAACTTAAAGAACACGAGAAGTAAATTTCGCAGCAAGTCAGAAAACTTGCTGCGTGCCTCATGGCGAAATTCCACTATAGCAATGGATGGCAAAACAACTATCAAAAGATAGTAAAAACAAGCCTAGAAAAACTACGAATCTTTCGATTCTGCAAACCTACAAAGTCTTTCGACTTTTGCAAAACAGAAAACACTAGGCTAAAAGACAACTCTCGTGATCGCTCTTAATCTTCTTCTCTCTGTAGTCGTCACCGTTTGTTGTTGTAAGTCCCTTTTCATCTAATATAATGCAAGCAACAAAGAAAGCAACCTAGAATGATTTTAGCTTGAGAGTATTTAGGTTAGCTTGTTCAAGGAGGCACAATACTTGCAAGGAGGAACACTTGAAACTAGGGCTTGGTGGGTCTTTATATACCACATTAGTTGGTATATTAAAGCCCATCAAGCCCAAAACCTAATTAGCCCAAACAACTAATACTTATAATAAAGTAAATTACAAACCCAAATAACATCTAAACCAAAGACCTTAATACACTAAAGATGGAAGCATCTAAAATATAAAGAACACAATAAATGATCCTAACAACCTCCCCCTTTGTGTTCTTTTTAAGTCTTCTGCTTGGATGCTCCGACCTTGGGGTCCACCGTCTTGTACGTAGAGCTTCGAAGTCCGAGCTTGACTTCGTAGTTACGTAACCACCTTCGAAGAGCCAGTCTTTCATCGATCTTCCCTCGAAGTAATCTGAACTTCATCTGGCTATCGAGGTCTTCTTCTTCCATCTCCTGGATAATCCTTGTCAACTTTCTTGAAATAATTAGAAGAGTCCCGTCGGAGAACTTTGGGATCTCCGAGGTCTTCATCAATCTCTCACCTTTGTAGTTGACGTAGACTATCGAGGGGTTCTCACCTTCAAAGACGTTTCCTTCAGAGATGTTGGGGTCATCGGGACTTCGAAGTTAGGCTTTGTGAGGTTCACTTTCTTCATATTGCTTTCCAGTGCCATCTGAAGGTCGTGGGAAGCATTATAGTTGATCTGGCGCAACATGAACCTTTTGAGTGTAGCAAGGCCTATCTTCAAAAAGCAGGGTCCTTTTTCAGCTGTCCTAGATACCTGTACGTCGAGAATATTCTCTCGACATCAGGGTGTCTAATGTAGATTAGGTCCGCTTCGCTGAGTCTTCAACCTTCCCGTCCTCCCTTTCAACTTTGTAAACTGGATAGGGAATTTGGTTGAAGTACTCGACTCTGACTCCCGTCACCTTTTGATCAGTTTCTTCCTTGATTCGTCTTTTCGAAGGCGATCCAGATTGTCGCCTCGTCCTCTGAAACTCATCATCATTCGCAGACTTAGGACATAGAATCTTGCCCTTCGTCCCGTCAGATGAGTCATCCCACTCAGCTCCAGTTCATCAGGCTTGGTGATACGCTCGGGTTTCCTCCATATTC
This sequence comes from Lindernia subracemosa, assembly GCA_028392965.1. Taxonomy (NCBI): domain Eukaryota; kingdom Viridiplantae; phylum Streptophyta; class Magnoliopsida; order Lamiales; family Linderniaceae; genus Vandellia; species Vandellia subracemosa. The sequence goes on along the minus strand of JAQPCC010000219.1, from coordinate 4,040 downwards.
GTTTCCGAAACTCTTCCTGGTAAGGTGCCACGATTTTGGCATTTTCCCACGGGAGCTCCGAAATCTTCGGGGTCTCTCTTGGCGGAGGGTTGTACATGTCGTACCATCGGTTGGCGTGCTCCAAGAGAACAGGAAGTTCGGGGATTTTTGCTTCGTAGTCCTCCCCTTCTTCCAGCTCCTTGTCTTCTATTCTGACAAGTTCAACCTCTGCATTCCTTAGGAGCTGTCGAGCGTTATCAAACATAGCCTTTGAGAACTGTTCTGTAACCGGTCTTTTGAGCCATCCTTCGTTCATAATGTACGCCTCCACTTCAGTGTGTGGTTGGAGGTAATCTTCGAGGTTGAATGGCTCTAAGTCCGGTTGTGTAGCAATGTAGGGCGAAAGAGGTGGGCTTCGGCTTTTTCTGGCTTCGTGGGTGGTGGAAGGAGGATTTGGGGTGGTGGTTCTTTGGACTGTATGTGTATGGATTTCCGAGGTCGACGTTGCTTCGCCAAGGAAGAGTGTCTGGTTCGACCATGGCGCCGCTTGTCTTCCTCGAGAACCTCTTCGTGTGGTTGTGGGTTTGTGTTGTAGGGCCGCTGCTGATCTGCCTGTGATGGTGTGCTTCGTCGTACAGATGCTCCGGAGGAGGATAGGCGTTGACGCTTCTCCCCCTCACGGCGATCCTGGTCGTCAGGATCGTCGTGCCGTCTTCGGATTGTTGAGGTGTCGTCTCGGCACGTTCTGTTGACGGTATGTTTTGTTGCGCGAGCAGCATTTTTTGGACCGTTACGAGCGCGGGGTGCTTCGGTCCACTCCTATGAGACGGGCAGTGAAGAGTCCCATAGGTCGAGCAGTGGCATGGTGTGGGGGTTCGGATGAGGAGGTGGGGGGGGTAGTGGGGAACGTGACGGGGTTTCGCGACAACTGGAGCTTTGCCTCTGTCCGACGCAGCAGCCGTAATGAGTGACTGCATGCGCGGGACAGCCACTTGCTCGAGAAATTCGGCAAGTCTCCGTTCTAGGTATGTCGCCGTCACGTGCGGGGAATCACCGCCGGAGCCACGAAGGCCTTCCGTTTGCACCCGTAGTGGTGGGGTGGCCAGTTTCGCGGGAAATCGATGGGACTTCGAGCGGCACTGGACTTCCGACTGTCCTTGCGGTTCCTCACGAGGAAGGACCGCTCGGTCGTTAGGGCCACGTCACACAGACGGGCGAAGGTAGAGCTCTCACTGGGGCCACTTAGGCGTCCCGTTGGCACGCGTCCGATCGTGATGTTCGGACGGTGGCCCTCTGACGAAGACGATGTGGGGTCGTCGTCATCGGACTTCCGTCCAATCCTAGAAGCGCCTCAATCATGTGCGCCTCTATGGACGTTGTGGCCTGTTCGGTGACAGGCGGAGGACGGGATGGTTGAGGGTCGGGGCTTTTTGAGACGACGGTTGTTGGGAACCGGCCGAATGGCTAAGGCTTGTGGTATGCGCCGTTGGGTCGATGTCGGCGGCTTCTATCCTAAGGGGTGACCCGACTTGTAGTGGAGTGGGGATTGGAGGAATACGACGACGTCTATGGATAAGCGTGCTGTCATCGTCGTCGTCAGAGGAGTCGTCGCTCATGTTGGCGTTGAGGAGCGGGCGACGGCTGCCTCGTGGAGGGTGGTGGTGACGGTGGGCGGAGTATGGGCATCCCGTCTTCGCCGTCGAGTCGGAGACGTCGCTCAACATTTGTCGTTGAAGAGCACGCGACGTCGGCGGGATCGGTGATGTGCGGCTGACAGGAGATGGTGGTGGGATGGGTGTGATAAGTGGTGGTGAGAGCTGTCGAACGGGTATTTGCTGTTCGACAGGTGTGTTGGTGTGGATGATTGGGTAATTGATGGAATGGCTGGTTGGTGAGTGTATGACTGAGGAATGGATGAAGAAGCTGCCTCCGGCCTGGTTCTAGGACCTTCATCGGCAGAGTGGGAGGCCCCGGGGTTAGGTTCGAGGGGGTTTTCTCGAACCATGGGGGCGTATACATTGTACTGGCGGTAGTAGTCTTCTATCATGTGCTGCTCCGCCAGTGACAAGAGGATGAAGGGATGGGCATCGGCCGCCGCGCATATTTCTCATCGACCTTCCCTTCTGGAGGTACCTGAGTTTTGGCGGGGTGACATATTCGTCGGCGGGCGGGTGGTATCCCAGGCAGTGATTGCATAAAGTGGTGGATCATTAGCCCGAACACCTGGAATATGGAAGGTAATGCGTCTTCTTGCCCTTCGTTCGCTGCATCATTTGGTCGTCGAGGCCAACATGATGAGCTTGGCATAATCTACGTTTTTTTTTAAGGCAATGCCGTGGAAGATCCGCAGTATCGTGATGTTGCACCTGTCGTGCCCTGAGTGCTTTGGTGAGAAGCACTTATTGACAAGCGCAAAAGTGTCCGCCATGGATGCGGGATCATGGATGTTGGATCTGAGAGAGGGACTTTGACGGGCGTTAGTGAAGCTAGCCCATTCTTTGAATGTCTTCGAAAGCTCATCCTCAGAAGCCTCATACTCATTCTCCGGTCGGCTGGGCAGGCAGGAGGGAGAACATGGCGGATTAATTCGCGGGTGACCTCGACCGTCTGGCCCGCGAGTTGTAGTTTTGTTCGTAGTATAAGCTATTGTCTGGTGCACCTTCGTCTGCAGCGTCCCCCAAAATTGTTGAAGGTAAACGGAGGGGACTGGTAAGCGGCCGAGAAGGCGTACCAGAGGTGATGGTTGTCTCAATATCGCAGGAATAAGGGTTCCTTCCTTTGAAGACTTCCAAGTCAAGTTGGAAGTTGTGTCCTTCGGATGACCCATTTGGACGTTGGGTTATACCAGATCTGTTGGTGTGGGGCGATCTTTTTTTTTTTTTTTTTTTTTTTTTTTTTTTTTTTTGCCCTTCTTTTGTTGTTCCGAACACCTGGATTCGTTAAACCTGCGATGAGAGAGTAACCATTAGTTTATACAGTAATAAGAAGCAGAAGGTAACATGATTGAATAGGTGAAAACAAGTTAGAGTTCAAAATTGTTCAAGTGTTTTGGGCTTTAAAAATTTAATGTTTGATTTTGGGCCCAAAAACAGTTTCAGCCCATTTAAAATTGAGTTTGATACTTAGAAAATTTCTTAAGTGGAGAGTTCGCGCATTAGTTAAAAAATTTCAGTCTTTATGTCGCGAAGTGAAAAGTGAGAGTGCGTTAAGAAAATTCTAAGTAAAGGTTCGCGAAATAGATGATAAAACAATTAAGTGTGGATCGCGATATGAGAGTTTGGTAAGTTCGCTAAAAGCTTTACGAATCCTAGTTTCGCGAATGTTCGAAAGGGTTCGAGAACTGAAATACTTTGCGAATTGAGATTGTGTTCTCGAATTGAAGTGAAATTGAGTTCGCGAAACATGAAGGGATTCGCGAAAGACCATGGGGTTCGCGATCTGGAAGTTTGCGAATTGAGAAAAAGTTCGCGATTTTAAAATGATTACGAATTTAGAGTGGTTCGCGAACTTGAGGGTTTGGCGAATTTGAAAGAGGTTCGCGATTTTGAGTTTTGCGAATGCGGAACAAGTTCGCGAACTTTGAAGAGTTCGCGAATCATGGAGAACTTCGTGGGCTAAGACAAATGCGCGAAAAACAGGTTGGAGACTTCGAAAGTCGCGCTTTAAAGATAAAAAAGGGCTGAGTTCGCGAATCATGAAGATTCATCGTGTTCATCATCGCGAAGTGCAGAAAGTTCAGATTGCCAAAATCATCATCAGATAAGTATAGAATGCTTGAAAATGAAGATTCAATGTTATTCTTACCACATAAACGCACGAGAGAAGAAGATTGGAAGCTAAGGAGCAGGTTTCGTCGTGATTTGAGTGGCTTTTTCTTGCGGATGAACAGTAGATCGAGAGAATTTTGAACAGTGTAAACCCTAATTTATGAATTGACGGCGACTGTAACTTCGTGAAACTTAGGTGTTTAAGAGGTAAAAAGTTCGCGGGCCCAAAAGGTTGGGCCTCGAAGGTAAGATGGGCCGTTTGAAAGTTCGCGAAGCTGTGCGTGAGTTCGCGAA
>JAQPCC010000218.1:0-88817 GCA_028392965.1 Lindernia subracemosa | reverse complement strand
TTCATAGTTGGGTCGGAGTCGTAAACGGTGAATATCCGCTTTTGTATCAATGACCAACAGCACCCAATGGCTTTCGGGTACGGACCGGGATGGCGATGTAGGACGCTATGTCCCACGGCGTGTTCATCCAAAGGTCATTCTCCCTTAGCGTACTTGAGCCATTGCTTGAGCCCTTTCGGGTGCGCCGTCCCTTTGATACTTACCCCTTCCGCATCGACTCGGGTCTTAAACATGTGGGTGCATGTACGCCACGCTCCTCGTGCACGCCGTGCTGCTAGTTCTCTGCATTGCGAGGATCACTAATATGGATTCATCGACGTGCTGCAATATTCAAATATAGAACATTATCGACAATATTCAAGTAAGCGCAAACGAATTTCGTAAATTCATACGTACCATGTCATCGAGCGGCATACCCTCAGTCGCCAAGTTTAGTAGCCACCGCGGGTCGTGTTTTTGGAGCCGGCCCTCGATTTCCGTACCGTGGATCGATATCAAAGCTAGCAGCTGAGCTTCGACAGTGGGGAATCTGTGGAGGCGTGCCGCTCGAACATCGAAAGTGTTGGAGGGCGGACTTCAGTCGTCGGTGGAAATCTGTGAACGGCGACATCTGGTACTTCGATGGCTTCTTCGGCCGCTCAGGGGTACTATCCTTCAACACGCCTTTTCCTTTGTCGGCCGCTCGGTCAGAAATCGAAGCCTCCGTGTGAGCCTCGACCTCCTCAGGCTCGACCTCCTCAGCCTAGCTACCTGAGGCTCGACCTCCTGAGCCTCGAAATCGTACCCGCCCCTCCACGACGATGGGTCCACCTCTCCCTCTCCGTCTGCTCCTCTTCGCCGGTCCATTCCGATTGGACGAAATCGGCTCAACAGGGATGCTCCCATTCGGACGGACTGTGACCGTCCCATGTGTCCCCCCTCGACCCTCGTACGACCTCGTGGCGTTGGTCCATCTATCGTCGTATCTATACAAGAAATGCACGCAATAAGTATAATAATTTTTTCACAGAAGTATAAAACTTTACATGAGCGCTTCGGCATGCGTAGTTGGCCACCACCAAACTCGCTCGGATCGTGATTAGTAAATTAATAAGTAATCTACACAACTAATTAAAAAATTTATACAAAACTTACAATGAGCCGGCTCGGCAGGCGGAGTGCGCGATCCACCAAAAAATCTACTCGCCGGTCGTTCCGTAGATCCTGAAACGAGTCCCCCAACCCTCTGATGCTATCGCCCCACGATTGCATGAGGCTCCAACGAGTGTCGTTCGTCTCCCACCGTTGAGCCTCTTCGTTTCGGAACTGCGAGAGGGCGGTCCAAGTTCGTCGAATCGCTGCTCCACACGAGTAAAACTCCTCGAAGCATGCCTCCGACAAAAGCCATATCCATGTGATGGTCCCTCCGGTGGAGGTTCGGGGACTTCGGGGATTGGGCGATCTGTTGATCGCAACGTGCTCGTTGCGATCTCCTTCCGCCCGACGACGGGAACAGCTAACATCCACTCCCTGCTCGAGTAGGCCCGTCACACGGTCGAACACTTCGTGCCCGCCCCAATTCAAAGATGCTCTCCCGATAATACATGGCCTCCAACTCGTCCCCTGACGGCACACTAAACCCTCGTACAGGGGACCGTGGGCGGCAGCTACGACGCCTCCAGCTTCGGGCATCCCTTTCGACTCCAATCATTTGTCACCCACCTCAACATGCGTGGCGTAAAATCTTCTTCTCTGCGCCCCGCAAACTCACGTGCAACGCCCGGTATGCACTCGTATGCTAGTATCTGAAGACAAATAACGAAAATAATATTAGCAATTATTTATAAATTACATCAATAATATGTCAAAGCTCAGGTAGAACTCACCTGAAGTGGCTGTACGAACTCACTGATCAGCCAACTGCTTTTTGCGTTCGCCCCGTTACTCCTCTCCCGTAGATTTTGTTTTGCGGCCCGTATGACCTCCTTGAAAGCCACGCTGCCCCACGGAAATTGGGAGAAAGCCATCTCGTCTTCGACAAGCTGAAGGACCCAGGAACTGACGATGGTATCCTCCTTTGAGAGTCGAGGCAGCAACACCGCGGTGGCGAAGTAGACGTCTGCCAACTTCAACTTGTCCATTTCCACTCGTTCCTCGTCGCCAGCCAACTCCTCCAACCGATGCTTCACATGCGACATGCGGACTGTGGACATGCCGGGAAAATGTCTTTCGGCGAACGCTGCATCGGGGTACACTTGCGGTAGCTCAGCTGCGAACTTCAGCCCGGTGATTAGGCAATACTCCGATTTTGAAAATCGGAGTGGTTTGTTGCCAACAATCATCCAAAGCTCGTCGCGGTTGTGCAACGTCGTCTGCCTCTGGATGAGGTACCACAGCAACTGGGCCGAGAGATTGAAATCCACGGCGGCACTAACGAGTCGGCCGAACGCACTCCCGGCCCTATATGTCTCCCACTCTTGCTGGTTCATACACCTTCTTATCAACTCGCTGGCCTCGGGGTATAGCGAGGTCAGCGTAACACGGCAATGATAACCTTCGTCGCCTCTCAATTGCTTCTTCATCACAACCTAATTTATACGTAATTATAACATAATTTAGCAAATTACAGGGTATGAATATTGAAAATATAAAACCCTTATGCACAGCTGAGCATGGGACCCCTGCTTATAAGAGCAGAAGACCCGTGCTATTATACAGCGGACCCGTGCTTATACTCATGGGACCCGCGCGAGAACCTCATCATCTTATGCGCGGGACCCATGATAATATACATGGGTCCGATGCTTTGAAGCACAGGTCCGACGCTTGCAAGCACGGGTCCGATGCTTTGAAGCACGGGTCCGATGCTTTGAAGCACGGGTCCGATGCTTGCAAGCACGGGTCCGATGCGTTCACAACCTACATGCGCTACCAAGCACGGGTCCTATGCTTGCAAGCGTGGGTCCTCGGCGACCAACCACGGGTCCTATGCTTGCAAGCGTGGGTCCTATACTTGCAAGCATGGGTCCTATGCTTGCAACCACGGGTCCGCATTAAATTAGGGTTAGAACAAATACCTTCACTTTTTGGGGTCTCGCATTGATTGCCATTGTCGATTGACGTTCGGAATTGCGTTTGAGTTGCAGAGGAAATTATTTGAGAGAGAGAGAACAATTTTTGTGTGCAGAGGAAAACGATTGAATTCAAAGAGGACCCGTTGCTTTTTACTTTTAATTTTACTTTTACTTTTAATTTTATCTGTACGGGTCTGCTGCTTCAGATTCCTTACAGTAAACCTTCAAACCTTGTACTTCTTTTCGTTAATGTGTTGTTGAAGTTGTTGATTGTCATTAAATAAGGGTAAAATAGTCTTTCACACAGAATTAGTAAGGATACAAAGGTAAAATCATATATTGAGTGCTATTTTTTTAAACATGATCAGGTCAAAGGCTATTTACTTAAAAAAATCCCATAAATAAAGCTATCGTCTTCCTTGGTGAAGCTTGGTTCTCTCTCTTCTGAGGGAGATAATTTCCTTCATTGCTGAAGGCTTCGTTACATCTTCCCACCTCTAGGAGAACACACAACCCTACGTCACTATCTCATCTAGTAAATGACATGACACCTCCATAGAGTAATAGAACAGTGACATCCATCACCAGCTCCAACCCTCTAAACACCCTTAAGCGATGGCTATCCTAGTTATCTACCATACAAAAGCCTCTGTCTAAATCTGAACAATACCTGAATATCAATCGTTAAATCCTTTCTATTAATAATTTTTTAACACAACCTGTTTGAGAAAAGTCCCCAACGAACCGACTTATTTCGTCCTTTCTCTTCCTTTCTATAGGTGAGCACCTGGGCCTAACATTAGCAGATGGAAGGTATTTCGCACCAGGGAGAGGCAGAGGAGCTAGGGGAACGGCTGTCTAACTTCAAACTTTCGAACGCGGAAAGCGCGGGCGTTGAGTTGGAGGAACAAGATATCACTCTTATTAAGGAGGAGTGTCTCAGGAGCTTAATCGGTAAAGTCTGTGGGACGAAAAAAGCTAATTTCCTTGGCATGAAAAGTACTCTTTCACACATCTGGCTTACAAAGGATCAGTTTATCACCAGAGAGCTGGGCAAGAACTTCTTTCAATTTGTCTTCAAATCACAATCTGATAAACTGAAGATACTCAATGGCCGGCAGTGGTCTTTTGACCAACAGTACCTAATCCTCAAAGAATGGACTACAACTGACTGATGAAGAATTCAAGGATGTGGAACTTTGGGTTCAAGTCTGGAATCTCCCCAACCAATGGCTATCTGTTGAGGCGGGTAAAAAGATTGGGAGTATCTTTATGCACTGTGAGGATAGCATCATCCCTGATACAGGCAGTAGTAAAGGAAGACACTTGAAAATCAGGGCCAAATTAGATATCTATAAACCTCTTATGAGGGGAACTTTTGTGACTCTATCAGGATGCAGGCGCTGGATTGAGTTCAAATATGAAAACCTTCTGAACTTCTGTTTTATTGTGGCCATATTGGACATAATGATGTGACCTGTGAAAAGAGAAGAAAGGACAGTAATAAGCTGGGAATGATTGAAGTACAGTTTGGAGACTGGCTGAGAGCTGAAGGAAATCATAACAGGCTCAGAATCAATCCAGTTGGGGGGAACCAAAAGATGAAGGAAGGTAAAATTAAGGAAGGGGGCAATACTTGGAAGGATCAGAGTGACGAGCAGACCGAGACATTGGGTAACCAAGTAGTAGGGAAGGAAAATAGTCGGAAGATGCCCGAGTTGGGGGTGGAGATTAAAACTCAGGAGACATTACCTCAACCCCCACCCGATACTATCAACAAGGAAGGAGTAGATTTAACTCCCATGGAAACTGAGACATCTGACTTCAGACATGATAACATCAGGCCTACTAAAAAAGGGTCTCAACCATTGCTTTAGAGCTCGGGAGACAGCCACTGTTGGAAATATCTAATAATCTGATGTCAAAGACTAAAGGATTCAAGAGAAGGAGCAACCAGACATGCATACTTGAAGGGAAAAATCACAAGGCAAGCCAGACTGAGATTGAATCATCTAATGGACCGATACTGGGCTGCAAAAGGGGATTGGAGGAAGCTTTGAGACCTGACTGCACCTTAGTTAAGTCTGAGATGAAGAAACCAAGGAAGGGTCCAAACACGGAAAATAAGAGTAAGGTGGGGGTAGCCAGCCTGGAGTGGCCCCATAGTTTACAATGAAAGTATGTGTGTGGAACTGTAGAGGTTTGGGGGGACCCTCTACAGTTTCCCAACTTAAGGAGGCCTTGAGACTCCACCACCCAAAAATATTTTTTATTAGCGAAACTAAACAAAAAAAATCTTTCGTTGGTACAGTATGCAAGCGCTTAAAGTTGAGGGATAGATGGTATTGCGTTGATCCAGTAGGTAGAAGCGGGGGGCTGTGGGCTGGCTGGCCTGAGGACATTATTATCAAGGAGATTATTGAATCTAGATTCTGCTTGGAACTGAGCTGTGAAAGTGGCAAAGATCAGAACTGTTTTTGGGCAATTTTTGTCTACATGAGCACTGATGCACACATGAGAAAATCACAGTTTGAATACCTACTGCAAGCCAAACACAAATGGGGACAAAAATGGCTTTTGGGAGGAGACTTCAATGAAATCAGAAACAATGAGGAGAAAGCAGGGGGCAAAGTCAGATCAGCATGGACCTTTGAGCCTTTCAACAACTTTATTGGGGAAATGGAAATGATGGAACTGCCGTTCTGTGGTAATAGATTCACTTGGGCGAACAACCGGAGTGGGGAAGGGTTTGTAGAAGAGAGGATTGACAGGATTTTTATCTCGCCTCATTGGGTACCTGGTCTTTCTGCTGCGGTGGTATGTCATGAAGGAAAAATATCCTCTGATCATTGCATGCTAACCTTTTCATCAGACCCTAAGGTGATGAAATCCAAGAAAAGGTTTCATTTTGACAAAAGATGGTTGTCTCAACATGGAATCAATGAAGTGATCCAACAAGCTTGGAAGGTTGAACAGGCTGGGACTCCTCTCTTTCAACTCACCTGGAAAATCAGAAACTGCCGGAGAAGTCTTTTGACCTGGAGTTCCAGACTCAAGATCAACAGTGCCATTAGAGTGGAGAAGCTGAAAAATGAGCTGAACAATATGAAAGAGCAGAAGGGAAACAGGGATTGGGGTCTGTGGCATCATCTTAAGGCTGACCTTCACCAAGCGCATAGAGATGAAGAGATGTACTGGAGCCAGAAGGCAAGGATCCAATGGCTTAAGAATGGAGACAAGAACACTAAATTCTTTCATGCAGTCACCTCCCAGAGAAGAGCCAGCAACTCCATTACTAGACTAAAAAACAGTGAAGGATTTCTTTGTGATGACAAGAAACAAATTGAAAAGATGGTCACTGAATATTATAGACAGCTGTTCACTAGCTCCCAACTTGCTGATCACCCGGAAATACTCGAAGGAATGCCTCAGTCCATCTCTTCTGCTATGAATCAGGTGCTCATCAGTCCAGTCACTGAAGCTGAAATCAAACAAGCCTTGTTCTCAATGCACCCAACAAAGGCCCCCGGGCCGGATGGTATGAACCCTCTCTTTTTCCAGCATTTTTGGCCTGTCATTCATAGTGATCTCTGCTTTGCTGTGAGGAACTTTTTTAGGCACACCAAAATGCTTAGAAGCCTTAACCACACAATCATCACACTCATTCCGAAGATTAAAAAATCCCTCTCTCATTTCACACTATAGACCCATTAGTCTCTGTAACGTTGCATACAAGATCATATCTAAAATCATTGCTGATAGACTAAGACCCTGCCTTCATAAATGCATCCATACCAGTCAAGCTGCCTTTGTTCAGGGTAGGCAGATTCTTGATAATGTGGTAGTTGCACATGAATGTTTTCACTATCTCAATAGTCTTAGAAGTGGGGGAAGGGGTTTCATGGCTCTCAAGTTAGATATGGCTAAAGCATTTGATAGAGTGGAATGGGGTTTTTTTAGAACAAGTCCTTTCAAGAATGGGGTTTAATAGGAAATTCATTGAATGGATTATCTCATGCATTAAGACGACATCATTCTCCTTTAATCTGAATGGAAAGGCATGTGGGTCGGTGGTACCTTCCCGTGGGATTAGACAGGGAGATCCTCTATCTCCCTTTCTTTTCTGATCATCTCTGAAGCCTTCTCCAACCTTATCACCCAGGCGGCCAAGGCAGGAAAATACAGAGGTCTTAGGATCAGTAGAAGAGGCCCCATTATTACTCACCTTTTGTTTGCTGATGATTTTTTTCTTTTCTGCGAAGCTTCCATTCAACAGGCTCTCGTGATCAAGGAACTGCTCGAGCGCTTTGGTGCAGCTTCGGGGCAGATTGTCAACATGGAGAAATCTTCTGTGTTTTTCAGCAAGAACACAACTCTAGAGATTAGAGATGGAATTAGCAGGGTGCTTTCGGGAATTCAAACGCAATCTAGAGCCAAATACCTTGGCTTACCGTTGGGAATAGGAAGATCCAAGCTGGAAACATTCAACTATATTGTGGAAGCAGTGGGAAGCAGACTGCGAAGCTGGAAAAACATGCTTCTCAGTCAAGCTGGTAAAGAAGTTTTAATGAAAGCGATTATTAATGCCCTGCCTCTTTATGCAATGTCGTGTTTTAAGATTCCAGTGGGTATTTGTAAGAAGATTATCTCTTTGGCTTCAAATTTTTGGTGGAGATCCAATGTAATTGGTTCTGCGAAACTGCATTGGAAGGCGTGGCCCCATCTTACTCTTTCTAAAGCTGAGGGTGGACTTGGCTTCCATGATCTTCAAAGGTTCAATGACGCCTTGATTGGAAAGCAACTCTGGAGACTTATTGCCCAACCTAACTCCATCATGTCCCAAGTGCTCAAAGCTAAATACTTTCCTACCACAACCCTTCTTCATGCTTCATGTCCTGCATCTGCATCTTGGCTATGGAGGTCATGGCATCAGGCTATTTATGTGCTTAAGTGTGGGGTCAGATTTAAGGTGGGAGATGGAAGAGATATCATGATCTGGAATTCTCCTTGGCTGCAAGAAGTGGCTGGTTTTATCCCTCCTCCTTGTAACCAAAATGCTTTAACTCTTACATGGGTTAAGGAACTTATCAATGAGGATGATACAAGCTGGAATTCTAATGTTATCAGATCCATTGTGGCTAAAGACGTGGCAGAAATTATTGAAGCGGTTCAATCAAGGAGCACGGGCCAAAGGATTTACTTATTTGGGGCTTGGAGAAGAGTGGAAAATATAGTGTGGGATCGGCATACAAGGCAATCATGTGGAAGCATAGGCTGAATTCGGGAATTGTGGAGAGTAGTGACAGAGGTCAATCCCTGAGTATGATGTGGTTGCTAACATGGAAACTGAAGATAAAAAACAAGCTTAAACACTTTTTATGGAAGGCACTTCATAATATCCTACCTACCAGAATGAACCTGAGGAAGAAAGGCATGGAAGTAGACCCCTTGTGTTGCTGGTGCGGGGAGGCTTTTGAGCATCTTGAGCATATTTTCTTCCTTTGTGAAAGAGCCAAAACAGTTTGGAAACTCTCGCCTGTGCAATGGTCTGGTTCACAGGATAAGAACATCTATTTCAGAAACTGGTGGCTGGAAATTTGCTTGGGACGAATCTCAAAGAGTGTGATTGATCGAATGCAACTTTCTGTCTACATTCTTTGGATGCTTTGGAAGACTAGGAACATTTGGATGTTCAATGGAGAGAAATGGTCAGAACTGGACACTGTTAAACATGCAATGTCTGAATGGTCCGAGTTTTCGAATGTGGCTTAACTTGGAACTCTTTTCTGGTACTATGTTTTTTAACTGGAGGTTCTTGTCTGTTTTAGAAGGTGTAGGACTGCTAATGTGGATCAGTGCATTTTCTGGAACCAACTCTGGAACATTGGTTTGCTGTTTGGGTGATCAGCTTGCAATGTTTAGGACACAAGCTTATGGCTAGGGATCTTGAATTCAGTGGTAATAGGCGGGTGTTTAGTTGGGGTTGCATTTTGTCGATCAACAAGTGCTTGACGAATTACTTTTCCTTGGTTGTTGTCTCCAGTTTTTGTGGTACCAGATTTTTCTTCCTTTTGGTAGCCTTGTTCGTTAGTGGTTTGGTTTGTGCTCCTTTGGTGAGCTTTTGTTCCTACTGGTTTTATCGATGTCGCCAGAGGAACCTTGTGGCTGTTTAGCCAATGTAATTACCTTTTGATGAATGAGATAGCAAGCTTTTGTGTGAAAAAAAATAAAAATATATATCCATAAGCTGTAGTAACCTCGTCCACAAACTGCAACCTCAAAAAAAATTTAAATTGTCTTCATATCTGCAATGTGTTCAGACATGGAAAGAGTTTGGCATGCAATTAAGATAAGTGGATATATCAGCTAAGGTTTAATCATCTCTCATAACTACTTGGGTCCACAGACAGCCTCAAGAATACTAAATGCTGTCTGAAAGGGCAGTTAAGTCTCTTCCCATTTCAGTTGCTTCAGCTTCAATGTATCCAAAAGACTATCCGTTGTCGACTATTTTGTTGTTTACGGAAAATTGTGTGTTTCAAAAAATTGTGGCCACGCATATTTTTGGACAAACATGGAAAAGCTGGAAATTTTCATTTTTTTTTTATGTGAACGTTATGTTTACGCTTATCCTTTCCTAGGCTTCATACTTCATTCTGGCATGCAATCACCTTGCCAAGAAGTGAGAATTTCATTCAGGTGCTGCATTTTGCACTGTTTTATGGTCTATAGTTAACACTGTAGAACGATAGCATGCTAACGAGTAATAAGAGAGAGCCCATAATCGTAGAGCTCTCTATCGACTTAACGATGAGGAGTTATGCCATGCACCGTGTTTGTTAAAATGTGTAGGAGAAGTCTTTTTTTTTTTTTCCTTTCATACTTATGCTGTTGAGATATTACTATCACTTTTATATGCTGTTCTTTTTGCTCGTTGCTTCTTTAGTTGGCGCTGAAATCTTGCGTGCTTGCAGAAAAAAAAAAAGAGCGGTCAATCTCTTGAAAGAGAAAGTAGTTTTTTGTCAAGAAAAAGAAGACGACAATGGATGCTAAAATAGCTGAGAGAACTGCAGAATGGGGACTTAACGTTCGAACAGATATTGGAGAAGGTAGCTTTCATGCTATTAGGCCCAGCTCAAGTGATATGTATGGAGAAAACAATAGGAATTCTATGGAAAGATACTCCATTGGATCCACTCGGACATCCGGGGAATCAAGCTATGGGACTGAGATTCCTAGGTTGTCTCAGGAGATAAAAGACGCTTTGGCTACACTGCAGCAGACATTTGTGGTCTCCGACGCCACTAAGCCCGATTGCACTATAGTCTACGCTAGCAGTGGCTTCTTCACGATGACTGGTTATTCTTCTAAAGAAGTCATTGGAAGAAACTGGTGAGAATTAAAATGATTTTTCTTACGTTTGCTTGGGATTGGATGTGCTTTCATTACATGCCTCTGAAAACTTCGAAAGAGTTTGATTTGTGGTTTGTTTGTTCAGTCGTTTCTTGCAGGGTCCTGAAACCGATCGGAACGAGGTTTCGAAAATACGAGAGGCAACAAGGACGGGAAAAGGCTATTGCGGGAGGCTTCTGAATTATAAGAAAGATGGAACTCCTTTTTGGAATCTTTTGACAGTCACTCCCATCAAAGACAATCAAGGGAAAACCATCAAGTTTATTGGGTAAGGTTTCTTCCGCACAAGCCATGTTTGATGTCTCCGTGTCCCGGCTATTACATGGACTTAGCGTGAACGTGAAGTAGTCAGATGACAACTCTCTCTCTCTCTCTCTCTCTCTGACAGAATGCAGGTTGAGGTCAGCAAATATACCGAAGGAATCAACGAGAAATCCCTTCGGCCAAACGGATTGCCAAAGTCACTCATTCGTTACGATGGTGTGTGGCTCTGCTTTGATCACTTGAGAAATTTATTCACTTAAGTCATCTCACTATGTTGATTTGTTTCAGCACGTCAGAAGGAAGAGGCGTTAGGCTCCGTCACAGAGGTTGTTCAAACCCTCAAGGCTCCAAGGTCTTGTGTAAAATCTCAGAGTCATGATATAATAGGAAAAGCCGAACAAGACAAAGAGAATAAAGATGTATCTGAGGGACAAACTCCTAGAATGGAGTCAGTATGAGAATTGCCTCGCGCTGGTTCAGTAGACATAAACAAAGCTTCCAGAAAATCTCGAATTTCATTGAAGGGGTGAGTCCTTTTCTTTCCATCTTTTCTTATTTTCCGTATCTCCAAACGATAGCTGATGAAGTGAGAATTCATACAAATGTATGAGGAAAGAAACTGATGTAACTATCCATTTAAGGACCAATTAATGCATAAGACATCTATCAGTTGTGTTAGAGGTTTGCTAATATTGGTGCAGATTTAAGAGGAAGTCAACGGGAAGTGTTAGTTTGAATGAAAATCTGCAAGTTGCGCCGGAGCTCTTGATGACGAAAGACATAGAACGTACGGACAGTTGGGAGCGGGATGAAAGAGAGAGGGATATACGTCATACACGTGAAGAAATTCTGGGAAGAAACTGCAGGTATGGAAGTAATTGCATCACTGTTGCTCATAAGTTCTTGGTACTTCATATAACTTGAAAGCATATATTGTTTCTCTTTCTCATACCATAATCTTCGGGTATTTCACTTTCCTTTTCTCAGTGGTTTTTAATCTCTCCAATATGGACTAAAGTGGTTGAAATACTTACAGGTTTCTTCAAGGACCAGAAACTGATCCAACGACTGTTCAAAAAGTGCGGGATGCCATCAGGGAACAAAGAGAAATTACTGTTCAGTTAATTAACTACACAAAGAGTGGTATGCATAGCATTTACATCACATAAAATACCGAAAATTCGGTCATTTTGCCTTGTGTATATCTTTAAGTTCAACTTATCAGGTGATTGTTATTATTGATTTTCAGGGAAGAAATTCTGGAACTTATTTCACTTGCAACCTATGCGTGATCATAAGGTAATATAGACTGTCGGAATAACTTTTCTTGAAATCGAACTACGTCAATATAATTGTTTTGTGCTACATACGGTTTCCTTGTCCCTTTTGACATTATCTTGTATAGGGTGAGCTCCAATACTTCATTGGTGTTCAACTAGATGGAAGTGATCATGTAGAACCCTTGAGGAACCGCCTCTCAGAGGGAACCGAACAACAGAGTGCTAAGTTGGTACAGTTTCCGGGACTAAGTGTTTCTTCCTAATTTTACGTAAACTAATAAAGCTAAGACGAAATGGAGTCTTCGATTTATGTATCATTGAATGAATGCTACCATGTTTTACCATATCGAAAAAATAAATTTTGTGCTTAGATCATTCATCTTCATGCTAGATTATTATCAAAGTACATCCTTTTATACCAGGTCAAAGCTACTGCTGATAATGTCGATGAGGCTGTTCGAGAACTTCACGACGCCAACTTGGTAAGGTATTCTTCCCTCTTTGTCCTAATATTACAAATTGCATATGAGCTATGTGTCATGGTAACATTCAAAACTTGTCATCTTTTCAATGTTGTTCTAGTTACTCATCAGAATAGTCTGAAACAAAATAGTTTGTGATAAGTATATGAATGAATTCCTATATCACCTTCAGAGACCAAAAGACCTCTGGGCTATACATTCTCAACCTGTATTTCCAAAGCCTCACAAGAGGGACAGCGTAGCATGGAGATCCATAAGAAAGGTATGAACTTAAGATGTTTAACTTTGATGTTTAATATACTAGTCGCGCCTTCTTTGGCCATTTCTCGTTGAATTTTACCCTTCCTTTTTTTTCAGATCACTGAGAATGGTGAAAACATTGGATTGCATCACTTCAAGCCCATACGAAGCCTGGGATGTGGAGATACTGGAAGGTAAAACATAGCAAAGCTTTTTTTCATCACATTCCCTAAAACATACGACGCATCGGTCTAATTTACAATATAATCTTTACATTTGGAAAATGGCTTACTCTTACTGCCATGGACGATTTTTATCTCAGTGTTCATTTGGTAGAACTAGCAGGCAGTGATCAACTTTTTGCCATGAAAGCGATGGATAAAGCTATGATGCTGAACCGCAATAAGGTTTCGACCATTTTTTTTCTCTTCATTTGATTTAACCGTGGACTGAGATATGAAGTAGTAATGCAGGTTCACAGAGCATGTATCGAAAGAGACATTATATCGATGCTTGATCATCCATTTCTGCCCACACTATACACGTCTTTCCAGGTTCTCATTTTCAGAGCTGATCTTATTACAGTATCAGATTTGTCGTGGAGATGAACACTGTGTACTTCTCCTCGTTTTGTCTTCCGATAGTTTCTTGGTACCATACTGCTTCTTACCTGATACTCGTTTGTCTGCAGACGCCTACGCATGTTTGCTTGATAACAGATTTCTGTCCTGGAGGAGAGTTATTTGCATTACTCGATAAACGACCTCTGAAATTTTTCAAGGAGGAATCGGCCAGGTGATTAGACCGTTCTTGTGATCACTATGCATACCGCTAGCAATTATTATGCATGATGATCGAATTACTTCATTCCATTATTTTTCCAGGTTTTATGCAGCAGAGGTGCTCATTTGCTTGGAGTATCTTCATTGTTTAGGTAGATATCCTTATCTACAGACATTGATCTTCTCCTGGACATAGGCCTCATTTTCTTCAGAACCTCGTACGTATTTCCATTTTCCCTGATCACAGGAATAGTGTACCGCGACCTTAAACCTGAAAATATTCTTCTCAAGGAGGACGGGCATGTTGTTTTGACGGACTTCGATCTTTCCTTCAAAACGTATTGCAAGCCTCAAGTATGTGGAATCTACTGTTATCTGAAAATGTTTTAAGACAATAAAAACAAGAAAGTTTCAGCAGTGATTTGTCCCCAAAATATTATGCGTCCAGGATATAAAGTGTCCTCCACTGAAGAGTCGAAGATCGAAGAGTCAACCACCTCCGCTATTTTTTGCAGAACCAAATGCTCAGTCAAATTCCTTTGTTGGCACCGAAGAGTACATTGCACCAGTATGAGGGATCTTCATTATGCATATGCTACTTTTACATTTTATTCGATGAGCTCTATACCACTCGAGGGCTGAATAAGATATATCCCGAAAATAAGTCAGAAATGATCATTTGATTGCAGGAAGTTATTACAGGCGAAGGTCACAGCAGTGCTATAGACTGGTGGGCTCTAGGTAAGCATATTTCATAGTTCCCATACTTTTATAATACGGTTATATTGAAGCATCAAATATTCCAGGAGTCAATCATATTAAAGTGTTTTTAGGACCAAGAAAAGTTGAAAATACTTGTTTATCAGATCTGATGATGTAAGGACTACTGAATACAGCCTGAGATTGTTTTTCCTCTGATTTTCTTACTCAGGGATTCTTCTTTATGAGATGCTCTACGGTCGGACACCCTTCAGAGGAAAAAACAGGCAGAAGACATTCTCCAACATTCTACCCGTTTAAAGTTGATGGTAAGAGTACTTACTACATACAAAGTACAAACAACTACCGCCCAAAAACTTTATTACTTTTCAAACAACTACCGCTCAATAGTTCCTCAAGTTTAAATTCGAATACTTTTCTAACCTTTAGCGGCTAGCGCACACTGAAGAACTGAACTTTGACATCTTATCAACTTGGTATAAGCACTCCCGAGCATAATTCACCTTCTCAGCCTTTTCAATTGTGATCCCCACACGCCGTTCGTTGCCATATGTCTCCTCTTTGATTTTGAGACCAAGGATAAACACGGTGTCTAGACAGCTGCCCACAACTTTATGAAATTCCGAATTATCTGATTCGTTCTTCAACGCAATACAGTTCCTTAGCCGAGCAACCCAAGATCTCTTCACCGATTTCTCCATTAGCAGTCGCCAACCTCATATTATTTTTTCACAAAAATTCCAAGGTTCTTCCAAAAAACAACACTTCTTTTAAGATGATCACAAACCACATGTAAATTTAACACACATATATATATACACACACTCATATAAACATCTCCGTATCGAATCCTAACTCCTCCACAAAACCCTAATCAACGAACAATTATCATATTAGTTGTTTCTTTGATTAATCAATAGCCAAGAATGTATGATAAACGTATTTCTATACGTTTATTAGATCGTATTAATATATATTTGTTGTGTTTATTGACTTCGTCTAAGTACTTTCATGAGTATTTACTTCTATTTTATTGTTAATTGTGCTTAGGACGAGTTTTGGGATGATTCGGATGAAAACGGAGCGAAAATGAGCTAAACAGAGAAGATCCACGGTCAGAAGCAGGATGACCCACGACTGTGGATCATGACAGAAGCTCGTTCCAGAGCTAGACTACAGTCCACGGCCGTGGAAATATTGCTCCAGACCGTGGGCAAAGGCTGGGGATAACCCACGGTCAGATGCAGAGAGTCCACGGCCGTGGACGTGATGCGATTTCTGCCAGCGCCTGAGTAGCTTCCACGGGCTGATGCACTTTGGTGTCCACGACCGTGGCTCTTGAACCAGATCCGAGTCCGAGGCCGTGGATATTCTGCAGCAGACCGTGGACAGCGGCAGAAAGGCATCCACGATATGGAACCTTTTGTGTCCACGACTGTGGATGATGACAGAACGCATAAGGCCCAGAATATTTCAACACTCCACGGCCGTGGGAGGCCCATCCCCAGACCGTGGATCGAGCGAAAACACTGAATAAAGCTGAGAATCAACCCAAAACGAGAAAGACGCACACACACAACACACACTAAACCCTAAGGTGGCTAGGAGGCGATTTGGAGCAAGAGAGACGAGATGAAGGACTAACACACCTCAAGACGCAAAGATTTGCTCCCGAAGCGTGATTCAAGCACAACCCCAACGGAGAAACCATCCCGAGCGTGAATCCCCCAAGAACGAACCTTGAGCTACTCAAAGAAGGGAGTTTCATGTTTATTTTAGTTTCCTTCCGAATTTGTTTTGTGTTTGAACATAATATGAGTAGCTAAATCCTTGGTGTTCGGGATTAGATGATTGCTAGGTCGGATTTGTTGTTTTGACGTTGATTTCCCGTGAACACGTTTTTTTTATCTACTTATTGTTATGAAATTGATTCTTCGTTCAATATGTCTATGTGTTGATACGGATATTTGTGTATCGTCGAGGGCGACAGCTAAAGACGATTAGACTATTCATAAACGTTAGGGTTCGGTTAGAGGGCGACAGCTAATAACCGATCCTCGCTAATAGCAATATCGATTTAGATTCTCGAGACCGTCTAGGGCGACAGCAAATTCGGTCTCGAGTAGGAAATTGTTGCGATTTAGGAATAAATACGTGGGAACGGGGAATTACGGCATTAACAACGAGACCTGGCAGGATTCGAAATCCCGAGCATGTCTTCTACCAATCGAGTACCTCAACCTCTACTTGTCTTCGTTATTTTAGTCATATAATTATGATTGTGTGTTTGTGGTTCCATTAGTTAAAAAATCATCCAACTATTTGATAGGCTAGATATTAAATCCTAAGATTAGTACTAGTACTTACTTTGTTCCTCGTGATCGATACTTGGATACTCATATAACTATACTACGTTCGATAGGTACACTGCCTATCGCGCTACGGGGTTATTTGTTATTCGTTTTAATTTTTACTTGTCGCACAACCCATATTTTACATACACCTTAGCCGCGATCAATGTAATTAGTCCATCATGAAAATCTCGAGAAAAGAATAAAAAAGGAAGCTCACGGTAAAAACAGAAAGACTAGAAGAAGACAAGATCCTCTTAATATTGTGTTCATATCAACTCCTATGAAGGTGAACACCAGCGCATCCAAGTTTAGGTCCTCAGTCCAACAACTTACAGGTAAGAACTCGGTCGAACGGTATCTCGATAAAGATGCTAATAAGCTCGGAGAAATTTACGATTTTGATGAAGCTTGGGTCGTCGACGACACGACGTCTGCTCCATTCAGGCTCGTTCATTATTAAAAAATCGAGGGATCCTAAAACCAATTGGTGATAGCTGAGGTTGCTTGTGTATATTAAGTGAGTCGGTTGAGTAGAATTATTTTGAGATAGAATAGAAATCTCATATTAAATTTATAGTAAGAGTAGGGCAACGATTGCAGATTACAAAAATTAAGTTCCTCAAGTTTTTTATTATTAAATTAGGTCCCTAGACTTGGGTTGAAATACAATTGAATCCTATTGCGGGTTAAGCGGCCGTCTTTCTTGGGCCCGTAATTTAGATTCAATTTACTCTTCCCTACTCTATATATAAAGGGCAACGCACGTAGCCAACTTTTTCTGCTGCAGTAACAAGACGTCTAGAGCTTGAAGTGCAGTGTTAACGTCGAATTGGCGAGATGGTTGTTAAAGAAGAGGACGCTTCTTTTTTCAAAGGATTGGTGGAGAAAGGGTAAGTGTGTATGGTGTGTCGTTCTGCTTCTGCTTGTGTCATCTATGTCTATATGTATGTATGAAACTGTTGAGTAGTTTTCCTTTTGATATGTAGCTGTACTGCATCGCTGATCTCTGTTCTGTGATGTTTGAGAATTTTGAGTGTTATATATGTAGTTTGGATGTGGACAAGCAGCAATTCGCCGCGCCTGTGAAGAATGCGGTGGATAAGTATCAATTGCTTCCAGAATTCTTAAAGGTTATGTCACGGTATTTTTGTTTATGTGGATGGGTATATAAACAGATTTATTTACTTGTAATTTCATGGAAGTTGAAACGAAAGAAGGAGAATTTGTTTTGATTGTTGGATAGGGCTTTTATATAATTCAGGAAATTGAATATGTTACTGAAAGAGAAGGTAAGTTAATGATAATATATGCGCATTTTGTCGTTTATCTGCTGGTATTGACTGTTGATAGTGGGATGAGTAAGTTATTTGTTGTAAAATGACGGGTCGAATCTTTATTTGTCTTTAATTGTGAACTCTGATTGCTGGCTTGTGTGGGAAACGCAGGTGAGAGGCCTTGTGAAGCAGCATCTGGACTCCTTTAATTATTTCATCAGGACGCAGATAAAAAAGATAGTTAAAGCCAATGATACAGTCACCTCTACAGTTGACCCGAGTATTTATTTGAGGTGAAAAGTTCATATTTTGTGTAATTTCATCTTGGCTGTGTTTAGGATTCCAGTTTCCGCTTTTTGATGACTGTAAAATTGCTTTCTTTCTCTCTTATTTTTTTCGCTGCTTCAGATACAAAGACATTTGGATTGGTGAGCCATCAGTTATAAGTGATAGGGTCACGGATGAGCTTGATCCCCAAAAGTGCAGACTTGCTGATCTTAAGTGAGTGTCTATATTTTAAATATTGAAAATCTGTTAAAGCTTGAAAATGTTACTCAAATCTGTTAAGCTTGAAAATGCTAGTCTATGGAGCAGAGAAGAAATTAAATTGTAATTGCTCTATAAGCTTACATGCCTTATTTTCCAATTTATTTATCTCATATATTTGTCTTTTGGACAACCTTACGAAAGCTTTTTGAAATGCACA
The DNA here is from genome assembly GCA_028392965.1 of Lindernia subracemosa. NCBI lineage: Eukaryota > Viridiplantae > Streptophyta > Magnoliopsida > Lamiales > Linderniaceae > Vandellia > Vandellia subracemosa. Next base: position 70,249 of record JAQPCC010000218.1, on the reverse strand, counting down.
ACTTGTTGGTGTTCCTTTAACATGTTGTGCCATTGCTTTCAGGTATGCGTCTCCGATTTATGTGAGCATAGAATATATGTCAGGCAGCCACAGTTCAAAGCAAGCTCACTCTAAGGTGATTTTATCTGAGAAGTGGTTTGTTGATGGAATGGAATATTCCCAAATATAATGAACCAGCATTCATAAATATGATCAGTTACCATTGAGTTTATGCTTATATGTTGGGTTATTAATTCAGAGAAGCGTCCTTATCGGAAGGATGCCTATAATGTTAAGAAGTAATTATTGTGTATTGTATGGGAAGGATGAAGATGAACTTGCCAGATATGGTACACTTGCATGATTTTGCGGTAACTTTCCTTTGTATTTTCTGCAACTTCACATAACGGGCATTTTAAACTTTTCTACTTAATTTGTGCTTTGTTTCTTGTCCTTAGGTGAATGCCCGCTTGATCCTGGAGGATACTTCATCATTAAAGGAACAGAAAAGGTGACTACTATTCATGATAAGCTGAAAAGTGACCGTGACTTGCTGGGAATTTACTTGTTATAACTATTCACATATGTATATATACTATATATCCTTCCTTGCATTGTAAATAAAGCAACTATTAAAAAAGGTTAATTTAGGAATGCTTTTAACCATTACAAAAAAGTTGTGCTAGTCGAATGCCAAATAACTTTAGCCAACATTAGTTGATGCTCCAGAATGGGCTATTCTTCCTACAATAGTCCTTTTCCTATTGGATTTATTGCGGTTACATTGTGGTCTTTTATAACTTTCTCCAATTTCTATTCCAAGGTTTTCCATTTGACAAGTTGGTGGTAATCATTGCCTTTCTTTCCAGGTGATCTTGATACAAGAACAACTATCAAAGAACAGAATAATTATTGATGCAGACAAGAAAGGCTGGTAAGGAGTGTATTTTATTTTACTGAAGAAAGAATGTTATTCTGCTTCTTTTCGATTCAAAGCGGCTTTCAGCTTATCTGCTGGAAAATCTACTGAAAGAATCTGCGGAGAATGCTAGTCTTTTTATACGTAGTTTGTGGAGCAATAACATAGTCCGTAAATCGAAATTTCTCGGAGATTATCAAACTTCATTCGTGATAATTTCTACGTACTTTTACCGCAAAGTAACAGTTTGAATGTTTTGTGCAAGTGAAATTTTAAGCATTTTATATGTTACTAAACACCTGTATAACATTTGCCATCACGCCAGAACATGACTAAAGTAATCACAATTTCGCCAATAGGTCAGGAGCTAACATGATAATTAGGCAATGTCTTCATAGCTGGGTATCATTATTAACTTTTGGTGTTTGTGATGAATAATAGATATTTCATATTTCATAATGCAGCATATTGTAGAAGAGAACAGTTTCAGAGGAAATGAATTTTCTCCATTTGATAAACATTATACCCATGTTTTCTTTTTCATTTCTTATCAGTGTGCAAGCTTCCGTAACCAGCAGTACCGAGACAACTAAAAGCAAAACAGTGATAAAGATGGAGAAAGATCAGATATATCTAGACCTGAATCAGTTTACTACAAAGGTTATTACTGCCTCTTGAACCTGTGTTTCTGATCCTTAAAATTGTATGGCCTCAGAATATGTTTTTTCAAATCGATGCAGGTTCCTATAATGGTGGTCCTAAAAGCAATGGGTATGGAAAATGATCAAGATGTTGTCCAAATGGTTGGAAGGGATCCTCGGTTTAGCGAATTGCTGTTACCTTCAATTGAGGTAACAACTTGGTCTCTTTTCAGTTTCTTGAAGAGAGACGTAGCTATGATTTCGTGGTTCTTGGATGCCCAAAACCAGCGCAGAACATGGTTGAACAGTGATAATAAGTTGTTTTGGCAACATTTATTGCTTATTGGATGTTACTTATCATCATTTCCAGGATAGTGTGAAAGAAGGTGTATTTACTCAAGATAAAGCACTTGAGTTCCTCGATCTGAAGGTACAATCACTGGAATGCTTTTGTCCTTTTTTCTATGCATAGTTGATCCATCCATGTCTTGTTGTTGTTATATTTATTTGTTCATTATTTTGTGTTTCAGGTGAAGCATTATCCTTTTTCTCCCCCAAATGAAAAGGTTGTTTTTTGTACCTTGGTTTTTTTGGTCTTAATTCTATTAGTTTGCTAGACATGTAATCAGTTTGTTGTCTGTTTAATAAACCTTTGACTTCAGCAAGGGAAGGCTCTGGTTATTCTCCGTGATACATTTCTAGCCAACATCCCTGTAAGTTAGTAATTACGTCATTTTCGTCTTGAACTTAATCTCACTTCACTTATTTGTAACGCCACTATACCCTTATCCCTCATCCTCAACCCCCAAAATAATGTAGGTGCATCAAAATAATTTCCGCCCAAAATGCATGTATGTCGCAGTAATGTTAAGACGCATGATGGAAGCAATACTAAACAAAGATGCGATGGATGACAAGGTATTCAAGCTTGTTCTGTGTTGTTCTCGCATCAATTAAATCTCGTGGTTTGTTATAGTTTAACTCTAACAAGCATGCCTCCTTGTGGTTTATCAAATTTGCTTATACTTTATGGTCTTGTTTTTCTACATTTTGGAACAATTCTAAGTTGGTCCATCACACTGTAATGTTCAATCATGGGATACTTATAGAAAATGTGCTAAAAGTGCGATGAGGTGCTTGTCACAAGGCACAACCGTTTCTTCCTAGTGCTTAGTAAGGCATATGCCTGGAGAATAATTATTTTTCTATTGAAGACGAAGTCTTCTTTCGAAAACCGAAGTGAATGTGATTTGATTGCTATCATCTGTATATATGGAAATTTTTTCATGAAGCATAAATTATTTTGGTCCTTGGTTGTCGAGTCTGGCTTGAATCAAAGAGCAGTGCCTGGCTGCAATTAAAATATATGTTGCACTTAAAACAATTAAATGATATGAGCCGGCTCATGTAATTTTGATTTTTGGAGTTTACAGTTAATTCACATCAGTCATTTTTGTGGCCGCTCCTCATTTATACTGTATATTTGTTCGTTTTGATGTCTTGCATTCGATATCTGCTTTGTAAGTGCACATGCTTTTCCACCAGACATCATATATCATTCTATTTAATTAGAGAGGCAACTGAGACATTGAACATGGTCTTAAAGTATAATAACATCCTTGACTTAATTATCTTTTGTAGGATTATGTGGGGAACAAAAGATTGGAACTATCTGGCCAATTGTTATCGCTACTCTTTGAGGTAGTTTGCCCACACAACAGTTGTTGATTGATCCTTGAACACTGAATTTTAACATTTCAATGTTTCTTTGATTTTGTCATGTAGGACTTGTTCAAGACAATGAATGATGAAGTTCGCATATGAACTTATCAAAACTCAGCAGATCTAGTAAATTTGACATTTCTCAGGTTTGTCAAGATGTTTCTCTTGACTGAAACGAAGGACTTGTTTGTTCCTTCTTTTTTCCATTTGTGTTTTTACATATTGATGGTCTGTACTTTCAGTTTATTCAGGGATATAGCGCCATTACTGTTGGTCTGGAGTGGAGTCTTTCCACTGGAAATTGGGATGTAAAAAGATTTAGGATGCACCGTAAAGGGATGACTCAGGTATATTCAACCTTCCACTGTCATATATGTACCTTTGTGGTTGTTGCCTTTCCACTTAAGTATCATTCTGTTCTAATGAGTCACTTTTCTGTATTGTTCTTTTCTTTTTCCATTTTAAGTAATGTAAGTGATCTTCTGGAAGAGACTTTTACCATGTATATATAGGATAGTTCCAAAACATATCATGGAAGAACAAAACTTTTTTGCAGAAAGCATTTTTTTCCCTTGCTTTTCTCGGTTTCGTAGATTGATTGAATTCCAGAAACTCACTATTTTAGGTTGTGGCCAGACTGTCATATATTGGCACATTAAGCTACATGACAAAGATAACGCCACAATTTGAGAAGTCTAGAAAAGTTAGTGGCCCAAGAGCATTGCAACCCAGCCAGGTAAACTGAGTTATTCTAGCCATCATAATAATGCATTAGGGCTCATGGTAATTAAATTGATTCCCTTGTTCGATGGCACTAATTTATTATGTCCGCAGTGGGGCATGTTGTGTCCCTGTAATACTCCAGAAGGTGAATCTTGTGGGTTGGCAAAGAATCTTGCCCTTATGACTCACGTGACCACTGATGAAGATGAAGGGCCTCTCATTTCTCTGGTACTAAAGCTCCCTTGGTAGTTAATTTAATTTCCATTTTGTTGACATATCATGGTTAGAATCAAACAAGATGAACCTGTAATAACCATGCAACTGCTCTAGTCTCAACGTTTACCTTGCTATATTGGGTAAAAAGGAAATGGCTACAACTTTATTAGATTTTTCTTATCTTACAACTCTCAATCAAGTCATTTCAGTGGGAGTTCATCAGTATTTTAAATGGACATTCTATCCTTAAGTGTTCCTCAGACATAAGTCTAGATCGAAACCTTATCATATTCAGATGTTTGATTACCTATTTTTTCTATCTTGAATCCCCCTTCTGGACTAATATCACCCACATTGCGTTTTCCAGTGTTACAATCTTGGAGTTAGAAAGTTGGAATATCTATCTGGCGAGGAACTTCACATGCCTACCTCCTATCTTATAATATTGAATGGATTTATTCTTGGAAAGCACAGAAGTGCACACGTATGATTTGGCAGTTGGTTGAACTGTTTTTAATTATGTCTATTCTGGTGAACTTCTCTATCTATAAGACATCTAACTTATTTTTTTCTTCCAGATATTTGCTGCAGTAATGAGAAAACTGCGTAGGACCGGTAAAATCGGAGAGTTTGTTAGCATCTTTGTGAATGAAAAGCAGGTAACCCGTATTCATGTTCTTTTGTTGGAAATAAAATATATAACATTCGAAGTGGTCTTTCAACATGGTATCGGAGCTCAGGGACCAAAGATGTCTTGGGTACGAATCCTCACGATCACCCATTTAACATAGTTACACGTCTAAGGCTAGATAAGAAATAAATCAGCGTAGACGTGAGGGGCGTGTTGGAAATAAAATATATAAAATTAGAAAATGATATACTCCCTTCAGGCTTAAGCTTTTAGGTGAAGTGGTCATTCAACATAACTCTAATGCTCCTGTGGTAACAATATACATCATTGTTAATAAAGAGAAAAATATAGTGGAAAAGGTCAATTGCTGCAACAAGTTCATTCAATTTTAAAGCTTTTCGCAATAAAAGTAAGGTAGTATTGTAAGGCTAATATACGAAACTGCCCTTTCTGTGATGCAACCATGAAGATGTTAGATCTCAGATCCAAAGGTCTATTGATTAACTTCCCATTTCTGTTTCACATTCTGCTCAAGCCATCAATATATAAATTTTCTTGTCTTTATACATGTAAATTTTCTTTTCACCAAACAGTCTTTTACAGCATTGTAACTTTCCGATGGCTTTCTGTGATGATCATTTATGAGCCAAGAAACTAAGAATAAACTCTTTTGCAGCTCTGTGTTTACATTGCTTCAGATGGTGGCCGTGTTTGTCGTCCACTTGTGATTGCTGACAAAGGTGTATCCAGAATCAAGGAACATCGTATGAAGGAGTTAAGGGTAATAGCACCTTTTGCTTGATACGTTCCCATTATTTCTCTGATCTCACGTTGAGAAGTAATATTATTTTGAAGGATGGTGTCCGCACCTTCAATACATTTCTGAAAGAAGGCTTGATAGAGTATCTTGATGTCAATGAGGAGAACAATGCTTTGGTTTGCTTCTTTTCCTAATTCTGGAATTCTTTATATGTATTTCAAAGGTAATGTATATGGGCATGTCTCACAGTAATTATATCGTCAGATTGCATTATACGAAGAGAATGCTAAAGAAGCGACAACCCATATCGAAATAGAGCCTTTTACCATATTAGGAGTGTGTGCAGGATTGATTCCATATCCTCATCACAACCAGTCGCCAAGAAATACATATCAGGTTTGTTGTCCTCTCATTTAAGGATTTCCGTAAATTATTCCGTACTCGTATTGTCTAGCAGTTTCAGTGATTGTGTTTTCCGTGTTTCATATCTGAAGTGTGCAATGGGAAAGCAAGCTATGGGGAACATCGCCTATAATCAGGCAAGTCTCGTCCACCATCTTCATGGTTGAAAACTCTTTCTAAACTAGCTGTAGCTAGCAACACTCAGCGAATAGATTATTTCTTTCTTCACTTCTATCCAGCACCTTTATCACGTGTGAAAAGTTGTGATTTTTCATTAATAAATTCGACTTATTTCTGGGATAATACATGTTGCTCTTTTACCTATGATTTTTGCCATGTGATTTTTAATGTACAACAGATTCTGGATGATGATGGAATTGCAGCTCCTGGGCAGATTATTCGACCCCATGACATTTATATTAACAAGCAGTCTCCCATAGACACTAGGTCCCGTGAGAGCCTGGATGACAGGTATTGTGGCCATCCATAATTTCACCCTAATTCTTGTACAAGTGGCTTGTTCACCTCGCCGTGTTTCTTGGTAAATTCAGAAAATATAAGCCTAGTAGGCAAACGTACAACGGTCCTGAAGGAGAAACAGCTGCAGTGGACAGAGTGGCTCTGTGCTCCGATAGGAATAATAACTTGTGCATAAAATTTATGATTCGCCATACTCGTAGGCCAGAGGTAATATATATATATATTATTTCAAAGTACGAATCCAGCTTGATGTTTCAGTTGGATTGTACGATGACTCAGAAATCCTTATTCATGTAGGTTGGGGACAAATTCAGTAGTCGCCACGGGCAGAAAGGAGTTTGTGGAACAATTGTTCAACAGGAAGATTTCCCTTTTTCTGAACGTGGAATATGTCCAGATTTGATCATGAATCCTCATGGATTTCCTAGGTACTCTTTAAGGGAGACCATATATACACAAATCGATCTTTGAGTGACGTATTGACCTTGAGTCAATCCTATAAGCCTCAATAAATCTCATTCTACTTTCCCAATATCAAGTATCAAGAAACCATATTTTACGTTCTAATATGCAATTATACAGTTGGAAAGATGATAGAGCTTCTCGGTAGCAAAGCTGGAGTCTCTTGTGGAAGATTTCATTATGGCAGTGCATTTGGAGAGCCCAGTGGACATGCAGATAAAGTTGAGACTATAAGGTGCTCATCCACCTTCCCTGCATCCGCAATATATATATATATATATATATATATATGTTTTCCTCGTCCACTTTCCATATATCTTAATTTCTCATTTTTTACCTGGCAGTGAAACCCTGGTGCAACATGGTTTTAGCTACAATGGCAAAGACTTCATCTACTCAGGTCCTTTCTCACATTATGTTCAATAAATCACCATTTTTTCTAGTTTTTCTTGATCTGACAATTTTTTGACACCCTGCTGCAATTTTATGTGTTATAGGAATAACTGGGGAGCCATTGCAAGCATATATCTTCATGGGACCTATTTATTACCAAAAGTTGAAAACACATGGTAGGCAGCCAATTACTGCTACAGTAGTATTTATTGCATATCTGCCGCAGCCATCATTGCTGTATGAAGTATCTATTCAGTGATTTAATCATATTAATTTGGATGGAAATGCTATAATATCCTTTTACACCTATAACAATATGTATTGCTCAACTTTTACTGGATATATATAGGTTTTAGATAAAATGCATGCTAGAGGTAGTGGACCCCAGGCTATTATGACCAGACAGCCAACTGCGGGGAAGAGTAGGAACGGAGGTTTGTGATTAAACACGCTAGTACGCCACTTATTACTCGCTTAATATCATTTTAATTCTATATTTTCTGAGCATCTTATTGATTAGGTCTTCGAGTTGGGGAAATGGAACGCGATTGTCTTGTTGCATACGGAGCCAGTATGTTGTTATATGAGCGGTTGATGCTTTCTAGTGATCCTTTCGAGGTTCAGGTAAGCAGTAAGCAACTTGTGATGATCATTTCCTTCATTTTGTCTGGTGATTTTATTCAGTTCTGCGATATTTTCTCGCCAGAAGTTGATTGTCTGAAATTTTTGCTTCCTTAAACTTTCTGCCTAAGTACACGTGTTGCCTGGCAGGTTTGCCGAAAGTGTGGTCTGTTGGGGTATTACAACTTCAAGTTAAAGACGACGGGCATTTGCTCTACGTGCATGAACGGGGACAACATGTCCACCATGAAACTGCCCTACGCCTGCAAGCTCTTAATACAGGTAGTAATTAACACTTCCTACTGATGATACACTCTTAGTTGTCTTTTCCACTTCGGCATAACAGATAATTTGTCCTAAATAATAATACTTTTAGAATGATTAGTGAGCATGTTTATTATTCAATGTCGCCTTCGTTGACCTGCTTTTTGCATTTGCTGCCCAGAAAACTACGTTTAAGCTTTCAAAATTTCACCATCTCTTTTCTTATTCAGGAGCTTCAGTCCATGAATATCGTGCCTCGTTTAAAGTTGACGGAGGCTTAATAACGCAGGAGTGGAAGGATTATCTTATCTATACTAGGAGAATATATGGTAGGTTTCATTGGAAGTGAATATTCCATTAAGCTTTTTATTTATTTATTTATTTTGACTCGATGAGAGTATGATTGGTAAATAAATGGCTTTGCAAGTTTAAATATTACATGCAAGTGCTTTGCTTTTCCATTAAGGTGTTTGTACAGAAGTAAGCTAACTGATTATTATTTGAGCTGAATTTTCCATTCATCTACTGATGAAAATTGAATGTAAGAACATAATTCTCAACTACAATATGAATATGTATGTATTTGTAAACCCAAATTTCATCTGAGAAATAATTTCTACCAAGTATTGGCATTGAAAATTCTCTCTAATATAGATTTTCTGTATGTTCGTATGGTGCCGTACAGTCATTTCCAAACACACACAAAGTTGGAGATTTATGTTCTTACAGTGGGGCCCTCACGAAAGAACATTAATAAAACAGTTTTAAAATAGGTACATTATTATTAGATTGCATGAAAATCAATAACATACCATTAATTAGATGATCATCCACATAACATATGAAAACTTCCCTACATGAAACAATTCCAATAGTTTAGGGTGAACTTTACTATGGTTACGAAAGGAATATTGATCATATACACATATTTGCATCTCGACTAACTCCAGCGATTGATTACATGAAGATGAGATGCAGCATTCCACATATCTAATCCACAAAACACAAAAAAAAAAGCTGCCCACAATTCCCTTGCAAGAAGAAGAATAACTTACAAGTGGAAGAAGTAATTTTCATCGATCCAAAGTGCTGTGCAATATCATGGTGATCGGTCACAGGGCTGGATAAAATGGTAAGAAAAGATTTATAAACCAGTTAAAAACATGTGATACTGCAAGAGGCACGGCGTGAGCCGTGGGGCGGTTCAGTGCAGGAAGCGGTGGAGCAACCTCTCCGGCGACTTCAAGAAGATCAGGGAGTGGGAGGAGGCCGGCAAGACTCGGGGCGACGGAGCGGCCGAGTCCTACTGGGCCATGAGGAACGACCTGAGGAGGGAGAGGAAGCTGCCTGGGTTTTTCGACAGGGAGGTCTACGACATCCTCGATGGCGCCGGTGGTGGTGGTGGCGGTGGTGGAGGTTCAGCCGACGTGGCCGCGGAGGAGAACGACGAATTGGTTCATCTGGGTCGGACCCCCGAGAAAGCCAAACCTGACCCACCTCATGTTTCTTCTCTATCTCATTCCTCATCCATTTATCTGATACACTTTGCCCATATATAGAGATTGATGGTTTTCAATGGAACGAAAGATGGATTTTGCCCATATATAAATAAACATTTTTTTTTTACGATGGTTTCATCTTCATCCCATCATCCTCTGAAATTGTGTACTACAATTACTGTGAGAAGAATCAGAACAAGTTGTATTAGGTAGGAATATACGATGATGACATAACAAACACACCACCATAATAAGTAACATTTCACAGCAAAGCAGCAACCTAAATTATCATAAAAGGAAGCCAAGAGATGTGATTTAAAGATAGCTAGAAGGTAAAGAAGAGATAAGGCCTGACATGTAAATGTCGTCTCCCCCCAAAGTCCAGAGAGAATTTGTGCTTCTTAACGAGCGTCGTGTTCGCAACCTTGGACGACAGAGAGAACCTCTCTTCCCCCGACACCTCCTTGTACGATTTGAGATCGACGCGGCAGACGTCCACTTCCATGCGGCAAAACCCGACGGAGTCCTCGAGCCTCTCCACCACCAGGTTGCACATGTGGTACTTGCCCTCCTTTTCTCCTTCGTCGCCGTTCAGGCACCGAGCCACCATAAAGTCCACGTCCAAACGACGTCCGTCGCGACGGCTCATCCCAAGGTTAAACCACTCTTGCATGGGGCTGACAAATCCCACGTTGCGCGCGAGCTCCTCGTCGTCGTCGCCGCAGCCGGCCCATTCCTCAAGGTCGTAGAAGCCGTACCGGTTGACGAAGCAGAACCGACCCCCCTCGACCGTCTCGAAGGAGGAGGCAGGCGCGGCGAAGGAGATGTTGAGAGGGACGAGCTCCACGTCAGTGTAGATGGGGCCCAGCTTCGCCCAGTTCCTATCGGGCGAGGAGAGGTCGAGCACGTAGAGCCCGTGGGAGAATACCTTGACCACCAGCTTGTCGGTGCCCTGGATGAACCCGTACTGCTCGATGTCGAGCATCTGTACGCCTCCGCCGATCCCAGGGAGCTGCTCGGGAGATCCCGGGTCCTCGGGATCGAACAGCTCGAAGTCTCCGAGCGGAGGCTCGGGTGACGGCGGCACGTGGGGGTCCGACGTGGAGAAGACGACGATCTTCTTGCCGTCGGGCGTCGGGAGGGCCGCGGGGCTCAATTTGGGGGACAGCATGTCGCCGACCTTCTCCAGTAAGGGGCCGCCTTTCTTCGTGCTGATGATTAGGGTTTGAGGCGACGACGTTGATGATTCTAAATCGAAGGCAAACACGGACTTTTTGCCGCCGCCGTCGTCTCCCTCCAAAACGTACAGCTTCTTTCCGCCCAGCACGCAGAAGGCGTCCTCGAAGACGAGGTCGCGCCCGCCGTAATCGATCTGGAGCGTCGGAAAAACGCGGGCGTATCCCGCGTCGTCGCCGTCCCCGCTGGAGCCGCCGGCGAGAGCGTCCGATTTCAGATCGACGACGCATACGTTGCATTCTAACCTATAATTGTGGCCAAAACCACGCCACGCTTCGAAGCAGTATAAGACGATACAGGCTTTGCTCTTACCTACGGAGGAACACGCTAATCGCATCCTTTTCGGAGTCGGAGAACCTTCCATCGCCGCCGTAAACGAGATTCCGATCAGAAAAATCAAAACCCTACCCCGTTAAGAAGAGGAATGAATGAGTGAATTTCGTTCTCAAAATTTTGGACCGTCATAAATTGTGAAAGGTAGGCCCATAATTTATTTGCTAGACAATTAGGAATTAATTAATTGTGGGAGCTTTTGTTTTGTTTTTCCTATTTAACGCCAATTTATTACTGTTGTAGTCGGTCGGTGCTACATTTTTATTATTATTTTATTTTAGGTAAAAAAATTGCACCAAGTTACGAAAAAGTGAAATTATGCAATAATTTATTTTACGAGATGATGGCTTCGAGCATAATATACGATGTGGGCCAAGCTCCAAAGCTTTCATAATGATGCAACCTTTGACCGTCCCTAACCGATTTATACTTCTATTGAATTGAAACTAATCACAATTAACCAAAGCTCTCTACATTACTTTAGGGGTCACACGTCAGTCGAGCCAGCTCAACCAACCTATTCATTTGAAGCTCATGAATGTCGAGCTTAAGTAGACTCGAGTTTCTGAGCTCGAGCCTAAAGTCAAAATCAACGTGATTCCACTTGTATTCCTTAACTGTCGCTATCCCTATAGGATGTCTTTCGATAGCCGGGGGAAGAAGAGGAAGATCTTGTCTCCGGCGGCGTGCGATGAGAAGAATAACAACGTTGTTGGCGGAGAGGGTTTTTGTAATAATAAGGTGAGGCCTCCATTGAGATATTTATGTCTTTTAATTGGTCGGAAATACTAATTTTTTTTATATTAGTCATCCGCACAACATCATTGTGATTCATAGTCTCCAATTAAGTTAAGTCGGCTCGAGTCTGAACGTTATTGATAAAGGCTGTTGAATAACTCCGACTTTCAGAAAATTAATTTCTCTGGCATATGTATGTCGTCTCAAGTCCAATCCGACACTAATTGACCAAGAACATTTATTTGAAATACTATTCAAATGTCCTATTCTAATTTATTTTGATCTGTCAAACAAAATTACTATTTACCCTATAACTTTTAATTTTATAAATAAAATTACTATTTTGCTCTTAATTTATTTTAAATTGAATAATTATCATTATACCCTTTAATTTTTGATTTATAATCATATTCTTATAAATAATTTCTTTCATTTTAGATACTTAAAAAGAATACAATTTAATTCTAAAATAATATTTATATATTAAAGCACAGGGATTGTAAAATACTATAGTAATTATAATTTTTATTTATTTATTCCCTCCGTTCGGCTCCTTGCCTAGCTTTTTTTGTAGAAGCTTTAATTTTAAAACGTATTGGTGGGCCGACCCAATATCTGAAGAGCCCATATAATGCCTATTTCAGCCCGATACTTTTAAAATAAATTAATTTATATATATATATATATATAAAAGGCTCGTCGCACTAATAGATAGACGATAGCAGTAGATTATTACTATTGATTAGTTAGTTTGGTCCCCAAAATGTCACTAGTCGACGATTAAGACATAGCACCCTCCTTAATGACTAAAAACATGCGTGGGAAGTGTTACTATTCATTACACGGTGATATGATAGCCATTTATTTATTATTATACATAATACGAAGAAATTTAATAATAAAAATAAAATGAAGGTGGCCCTTCGCTTTAAGCAAGAAAAAGATCAGATAGATAGATAGATAGATGGCTAATGATTCTTTAATTATTTCATCACTTACGAAAGCCTAAGGATAAGTAAGGTCTCATCTCCTTTCAATTTAATGCCCTTTCGCTTTGAAGTGCCACTTTCAAACCTTAATTACCCCGAAATCACTGCACTAATCGTCATTAGTAGTCACTAATTCTCGCCAAAGTTCCCTTAATAGTCTCCATTCATCTCCAAGTTTAAGGTTGTCTCTCCTAACCTACTCCTTAACATACGCACGATACTGAGAAAATCCCTGATACAAAAGTCAAAGGGGGTCACGTGAGGCAAATATGATGGAGGAGGCGGCGGTGGAGGTGGCGGAGGAGGAGGAGGAGCCGTCGAGCAAGAACGCCGCCGCTCGCCTGCCGCGCTGGACGAGGCATGAAATCCTCATGCTAATACAGGGCAAGCGGGTCGCAGAGACTAGGGTCGGCCGAGTCCGCGGGGCCCGCGAGTCCAAGTGGGCTGCGGTGAGCACATACTGCAAGAGGCACGGCGTGAGCCGTGGGGCGGTTCAGTGCAGGAAGCGGTGGAGCAACCTCGCGGGCGACTTCTAGAAGATCAGGGAGTGGGAGGAGGCCGGCAAGACTCGGGGCGACGGAGTCCTACTGGGCCATGAGGAACGACCTGAGGAGGGAGAAGAAGCTGCCTGGGTTTTTCGACAGGGAGGTCTACGACATCCTCGATGGCGCCGGTGGTGGTGGTGGAGGTTCAGCCGACGTGGCCGCGGAGGAGAACGACGAATTGGTTCATCTGGGTCGGACCCCCGAGAAAGCCAAACCTGACCCACCTCATGTTTCTTCTCTATCTCATTCCTCATCCATTTATCTGATACACTTTGCCCATATATAGAGATTGATGGTTTTCAATGGAACGAAAGGTGGATTTTACGACTACCATGTATATAAATAAACATTTTGATTGCCTAGCCTAGCGTTGAATAAGGATAATAATTAATTATGTTCTATGTTTAGCTTTAGATGATTTTAGTTTTTTTTACTTTTTGGTTCACACACACCATAAATAAATCGATCGAACAAGCAATTCCCCACTTGAAAAAACAACAGTCAGTCTTGCTAATTTAACTATGCAAGCAAAAGCAATAACTGGGATGGGACTCAGAGGAGGAATTCCCATTACAATCTTCAGTCAGTCTACCAATCGTTTTACATCAGGCTTTTATATGGACACAGCCACAGGCGCATCTGTGACGTAACGAAATAATCTACACAATCAGAGATGTGCTCATTGTCCCCAGCCGCTGCTATGCAAACACATATCGCCAGATTCATGAATTTTTTAGGGATGGTATTATTACTCTCCTCTATTAACTGGAAATCAGCTGCAAAAAAGGATATGGTCATCTCATCTCATCTCCTCTCCTCTCCTCTCCTCTCCTAAAAATGAGTCAACTCAATCAAATTAGCAGAGAGAGAGGGAGAGAGAGAGATCTCATTCATTCATACCTTTCGCCCACACCAGGTCCTTGATACAAAGACGTCTCACATCCTTTTTGATCTTTTGCTTGTATCTTTTGCCCCTTTTCTTGCCCCAAGGCCAGGGGATTCGTTCCCTCACAAAAAATGTGTGAGTAGCTGAAGAAATAGATTTTTTTATCACTCAGTAAAAGCCAGGAGCTTTTTGCAACTCTTGACAGATAAGACACACAGACAGATGACTTACTCCCTATCAGTCTGGTAAATGCAGCTTTCCACTCCTCCACGGAACCCTGTCCACCAAAAAGCATACGCTCAATCTCACCGGCTTGAAAATGCATTAAACATTAACTAGATGACTCTATTTACGAGGACATGTAGCATCAAAGATAACAACAACTGCATAGAGAAGCTAAACCAAAAAAAAAATCTACCACGAATGAGGTGAAGTTAAAAATGGTTACCACGGTTTCTACATAGGCTGCTTGCTCGCCCCAACGATACTTCATAGCAACACTACTCATTTGTCATATATAAACATTGGCTTTAGATATAAAAAAAAACTTCTGCATGCCACATAGCAGTAATCGTAATCCCATCCCCCACCCCCCAATTGACAATAACACAACAGCAGAGCATAACTACATAACCACCAAACTGAAAACATATAGTCACTATTTAACAAAATTCGGCACTGGCTCATCAAATAGATGTCTTCAATCACCTCAAAATATGACACTTCCAAATGGCTTGGTACCATTTGCTGGCATGAGGATAAGATTTTTGATTTGGCCTTTTCCCTACATAATATAGAGTGTACAGTTCTTCATCACACCTTGTCATCTCCTCTCTGAAATTCGAATTTAGAGGAGCACGTGTTAGGTCCGATTTTAACATCCAACATATGAACTCGAGCATAGATTTAATCGAAATTACCTTGAAGATGATCGAGCGGAAGCATTTGGGTAATATTCAATTAAACCTCCATTAATCACAAACTTTCTCTCCAATTAACCTCTTTCTCTCTCTACAATTAACCCTAGCTTAGATAGTGATTAGAGAGAGTGTTTCTAGTGAGAGAAATCTAAACTCAAGTTCTATGTATTTTACACACACTTGCCCTATATATACCAATCAATATTGGTATATTTGCATTCTAGTCCCTAACTATACATATATTATAATTAAGTCCCTAGACAAAAATAACTTGATTATTGAACACTATAAAATACTTCCAACAATCTCCCCCTTAGTGTTCAATTATAATTGAAGCTTCGGTTGTCTTTGTCTCTCGAATCTTCAGTCTTCATCATCAGTTGAACACAACAGAATAATTTCCAACAATCTCCCCCTTTGTGCTCAACTTTGAATTTGACACGGTCTTTGTTGCTGTTTGAAGAAATATCTGAGAGCGTCTGGAGAATCTTCAGTCTGCCCCTATTTACATGCACCCTCATTTTCTTCTTTGCAACTTGAATATTCGTCACCTTCTTGCATATATCAGAGTCGCGCTGATCATCAGCATTGACTTGTCGTGTATGCTCGAACCATGGAGAGAGGTCTTGTTTGTTGTGGTTCAGCACGTGCATTGAAAGCTTGGCTTCTTTAATGTGTTCACATGCTCGGCCTCCTTGATATACTTCTCCCCCTCATGGCGATTCATTTGTATCGTCATGCTGTGTGATCAAGGTGATCCTGTGTACGCTGAACGTGTTGGCGTTGAATTCCGGATGAAGTACCTGAAAAACGGGACAGACGACCGATCATCGTGAAACATCCCTAGATGTCACTCTTGGTCGTTGATGCAAAGTCACACAGACTTGCATTTGAAGGGACTACGGGGCCACATAGGCAACCCATTGACATCATTCTAGAGTCGTGCTCCAGAAGATGGCCTGCTACCGTTGTTGTTTTGATGTTGCAACGGCATGACTTCCTTCTGATCATAGAAGCACATCATTTAATGATGCGTCTACAGAAGTTCTGGCAAGGTCACGTAGACCAGCAATATGTGTGTAAAAGAATGTATGTGTCCTAGAAAATGTAAAAAAATTTAGGTTATGAGGACACACTAGACATTAAAGTGTTCAAGAAAGTCGGGGTGTGGGG
Source organism: Lindernia subracemosa (assembly GCA_028392965.1). Classification (NCBI taxonomy): domain Eukaryota; kingdom Viridiplantae; phylum Streptophyta; class Magnoliopsida; order Lamiales; family Linderniaceae; genus Vandellia; species Vandellia subracemosa. The sequence goes on along the minus strand of JAQPCC010000218.1, from coordinate 53,717 downwards.
CTGTGGACCACTTTGTTCAATATCTCCCGCTTCCAAATGAAACGGTGATAGCTTATGCGGTTCCCCGTGAGATATTGAAACATCTGTCTTTAGGGAGACAAATGAGTAGCTAGGAAGGGTTGTGCATGCGCCTTAGGACCAGATGAAGCGTCTTCTACCCGGGATCTGATAAATCAGTCCTGTACCTATATGGTTATGTTCCAGATAGTTTGTGGTTGAGGTGTAATGATTTTATCGTTATTCGCTCGAATACCCTCACATACACTCGGGGTTTGTTCCTGGGATAGGTGCAGTTGGGATGAACTGAACCATGGAAACAGGTATGTGAACACCTCGTATTGTCCATCCGCTAGTTGATGTTGACACTCCCTCAAAGCTTGAAGTTTGTCTTCCGGCATTCTCTTTTATCTCTTGCGTCTTTTTTAGGTAACGCTCCCCCTAAATTGTTGCGCTATTCCTAATGTGATGCCATTGCTCCCCCTAAATAGATGTGCTATTTCAAATATGATGCTCTTGCTCCCCCTCAATATGTGCGTTCTTGTAGAAATTTGCATATTACTTTCTTTCAGGTCAAGCGCCCTTAGTAAATGAAGTATCACTCCCCCTTTAAGATGTGCGCCTTTTAAGTATGCGCTTATGAGTATCACTCCCCCTAAAACATATGCGCTTTTGATAATAAAACTACGGTAATACGCTCTTTTGAAGCTCTTGCACCTTTTCTATCGATCCACTCCCCCTAAATAAAAACAATATAGAATATGAAGACCGAATATTCTGTAAATATAGAGTTTGACTCCCCCAAAATAAAACTCAAGTGCCTTTTGCAATTTGAAATTGGCTCGGCCTTCTTTAAACATTGAACCTCAAAAGTTTTTTTTTTGTTTTTTTGTTTTTTTTTTTTTATGGCCTTATTTTTGTTTTCTTTTCTTTTTTTTTTTTTTATTGGCCTTATTTTTCTTTTTTTTTTAATGGCCTTCTTTTTCCTTTTTTTTTATGTCCTTTTTTTTATGGCCTTTTTCCTTTTTTTTTTTATGAATAAAAATAGAAACAATGTCAAATCAAGAGCATTGAAATAGTCTTGATTTGGTGTGTTTGCTCACGTCACATACCGATCACGTGTGTGGAGCAAACCGAATACCACACGTATCGGGGTCTTGTGCGACTGTTCATCATCGCATACCGACCATACATGTGGAGCAATCGTCGTCTATTTACCATGTATGATCGGGATCCTACAAAACAAATTATCGGGACTTTGGTACCCATTTTTGGACGGGTCCTCCCTGGTTAACAGTGAAACAATTATGCATATAAGGTTCAAATTTGGAAGCAAAATTATCACATAAAGCAGTCATAGGAATCCACATTTGTCGAGGACTACTTATTTCCATTTGTAGCTTAGGTTTTCAAATTTGTTGTACCTTTTTGAAATTTAACTTTTCAGCATCGGTGAATGTGTGTCTTTTTGTAGAAGAGAAAATTTTCTCTTTCGCCAGTCGCTTAAGATGCAATTCGGATTTGACTTTGACCGGGTACTTGAGAGAGGAATACGAGCTTATAGAATCTATAGCATTCAGTATAGAAGTGTCGTATTTCCTACCTTCTAGACTCACATCATTCACTTTGTAATGTGTACTAAATGAGCTACTTTTGTTAAGACAATTATTACTTTTGGACGTTTCAGTTTTAATAGAGAATGTATAATTATTGTCTGTTTTAGCTTTAATAGCTGCTTGCTTTATCTTTGGAATGACTTTAGAAATTTTTGGAGGAAGAATAGAGTTAGGAACAATTTTGTTTATTGTAATAGAAAATGAATTGTCTTGCTCTATTCTTTCCTGCTTTATAGGTTTAGTCATTTGAGTTTTCTGATCATGTTTAGAAGATATATCATTTAAAGGTTCAGGTTTTACAGGATGAATGGTTGTAGTTGTGCCATTTTCTAAGGAATATTTGAGAAATGAATTCTCCTTTAAAATCTTATCCATTTTTGCTCGAAACTCTTTACGTTCTGATTCCAGAAGAGAATGTAATTCAACAATTTTGCATTCATTTTCTAGAATATCACAATCTTTAGAGTTTGGTTTTGTTGATTGTATAGAATGTTCCTTGTTTGGCACGGACTCAATTGTTTGAGTCGACTTATTTAGAGACAATATAGTTTCTTTTATTTGGTGTTGCTCAGTTTGTCCTCGTTTAGCTAGAACATCTAATTTTTGAATTTTTGAATATAATTGATTTCTTTGTTCAAGAAGACTTTTATTTTGGGCTGCACTATTTATTTTTTCGTCCCTACATGTAGATAATTCTTTTGTAAGTTCGCTTATAGTTGATTCTTGTTGTGCGACCCTTGTCTTTAAGCTAGTCAACATTTCTTGTTCTACTGTTAGTCTATTTTTAAGAGTAGCTTTTTCTTCTAAACTCTTAACTAAGCAGTTGTAATTATTTTCTAGCCTAGCTTCTAATTTTTTGATTTTTATCAAGTAGTTGGCTTCCATATTTACTTTCTGGGTTGGATGTTTTTATCGTTATCGTGTTTTTTAATTGATATTAAATTTTGGATCAATGTGTTCGAATAGATTTTTGAATGATTAAGTTTTCAGAAGTTTAGGTATCAAAAAAAATTTGAAATGATTAGAAAAGAAAAAAACTTATACCGAGAATAATTTTTGTACCGAAAAAATTTTACCAGTAAAAAAAAAATTGTTACACAAAATTTTTTTTTTTTTCGTATGAACTGGGAACCTTTTTGAAGCAGGTACGCAAAAAACCTCGTAGCTAAAAAATTTAAAATTTTAGGACTTTTTTTTTTTTTTTTTTGTCTACCTAAAACTATCGAAAGCTTTGCGGTATCGAAAATCTTTTTCCCAACATAAATTTTCGCGTGTAGATAATATTTTTCCGTATTATGAGTTTTTCGTATGAGAGGGGATACGAAATCTTTAAAGAAATAATAGAATATTTATACGAAAAATTTTTGCAAAGGTTTTCGTATAGAATAGTGTTTTTGTATCACAAAACTTTTCGTATGGAAACTTTTTCTCGTACACACTCTTTTTCGTATTGAAAATAAAATTAGTTTTCGTACCGACACTTTTTCGTATGAGAAAAAGATTAATTTTCGTATATAAACAGTTTTTCGTACCAAAAGATTTTTCGAATGAATAGTATGTGCGAAAAACTTTTTCGGATGGAGTAGGTGCGAAAAACTTATATTTTTCGTATCCAAAGTTTTTCGTATGGAAAACCTTTTTCGTACGAGAAAAAATATTTTTGTATGAAAATCAAAGGTTTTCGTATATAAAGTTTTCTTAGTCACTGTAGCGTTCGAAAACTTTTAACATTTTTTGTATAGAACCAAAAAATTTGTTTTTCGTACGAAAGTAAAACTCAAAAGTTTTTCGTATGAATTTTTTTTTCGTTCGACAAAATAATGTTTTTCGTATATGTTTTCGTACGACAAAAAAAAATATATTTCGTATCAAAGCATTTTTCGTACGAGAAAAAAAAATTATTTTTCGTATACACAAACTTTTTCGTATGGAAATTTTCTCGTACGACAAATTTTTCGTATAGGATTTTTCGTATGGAATATCAAAGTCTTTTTCGTACGAGAATCAGTTTTCGTATGTGAAATTTTTTTTCTCGGATGAACAGTAGCGTGCGAGAAAAAAAGATTTATTTTTCGGATGAAAAGTTTTTTTTTCGGATGAACAGTGTGCGAAAAACTTTCCGTATCCAAAGTTTTTTTTTTTCGTAAGCTACAGTATACGAAACTTATAAAGTCAATGCGACAAATTCAGCAAATGTGAGAGGTACGAAATCCAGGTCAATGCGAGAAAGAAAACTTGGTACGAAAAAAATCTTATGAATGGTGCGAAAATATTGGTGCGAAAAACTTTCTCTGGTACGAAAACGCGATTTTACGTGCGAGATCTTCAAATAACACTCAAATTGACACATTAAGCACAGTTAATCGATCGAAATTGAATGGGTAATCATCTAAAACACTCGATTAACACAATAGAAACCAAAATATAATCCAATTAAGCAAAATCAGCGAAGAACACTTTGAAGATGAAAAAAAATATTTCGATCGTAGATTTGAAAATTAAGCTCAATTAATCGAAGATAATCGCAATTAACATATATCAAATGATTCGCAAACAGTTTTTCGTTCAATATCATGCGAAAAACAGCAATCAACATATGAAAATCAAAATCAAAGTGATCACTGTAGCATGCGAAAATAAAATTTGGCTTGAAGAACACGTACGAAAAAAAATTTCTGCAACCAAAAATTGATCAATTCACACGATTTTGGCTCTGATACCAATTGTTAGGTCCGATTTTAACATCCAACATATGAACTCGAGCATAGATTTAATCGAAATTACCTTGAAGATGATCGAGCGGAAGCATTTGGGTAATATTCAATTAAACCTCCATTAATCACAAACTTTCTCTCCAATTAACCTCTTTCTCTCTCTACAATTAACCCTAGCTTAGATAGTGATTAGAGAGAGTGTTTCTAGTGAGAGAAATCTAAACTCAAGTTCTATGTATTTTACACACACTTGCCCTATATATACCAATCAATATTGGTATATTTGCATTCTAGTCCCTAACTATACATATATTATAATTAAGTCCCTAGACAAAAATAACTTGATTATTGAACACTATAAAATACTTCCAACAATCTCCCCCTTAGTGTTCAATTATAATTGAAGCTTCGGTTGTCTTTGTCTCTCGAATCTTCAGTCTTCATCATCAGTTGAACACAACAGAATAATTTCCAACAGCACGAATCAATTTATCCTCCACAAAAGGCAAAAGGCAAAGTATAAAACTAGAGAACAATTAATAGATCATTCTTACCCTGAGATGAAGGTTTTTCCACGTCGACGCAGGTAGTCGTTGAGGGCTCTGACATCCCTCAGTGAGTTCAAATTTCCATTTGACACCTGACCACCGTTCTCAAGTCAGAACACGATGCATCAAAGATTTCTATCACTGCTTGAAGAACAAAAAAAATAATAGTTACCTCGGCTTCCACGGAGGCTGCTTGCCCACTGATACTCATCCCACAATCCTTCCCAAGATAGCTATTCGTTTACAAGTGGTCAAAGGCAGGCAGGTCAACAACGACCCAACATAAAATATCCGCATGATAAGTATGAAAATCTTTAAAAATCACAAAGTAGTTTTGTAAGTGCAATGGCAAATCCAAATGGTTTTAAGGCGAGCAAAGCAACAAAATACGGTCTCAATTCACCAAAAGGGTAAAGCCTCAATCCTGAATCCCCAACAAAAAAATCCGCATGATCGTAGTAGTTCCACATTGACAAAAACACAATAACATAACTACAGAAACGGAATTCGACATCGACTCATCAATAACCTCCAAATAAACTTCTCCCAGACGGATTGGTACCATCTGTTGGCATTGGGATAATATTTAGGATTAGGTTTCGTCCCTTTAAAAACCATAGCGTACAGTTTAACATCGTACTTCTTCACCTTCTCCCTGAAATTCGAATTTAACGGAACATGTCAATTTATCACGGAGAAAACATTAAGATAAGAGTCGGAGAACAATTAATATAGGATTCAGACCCTGAGACGTAAGAATTTTCACGCATGTAGTCATCAAGGTCCGTAAGATTGCTCAGTGCGTGCAAGTGTACATCTGAAGTCTGACCAGCATTCTTAAGTCAGGACAAGAAGCATCGAAGATAGCTGTAACTGCATGACTAAGCTAAACAATAAATTTAATGGTTACCTTGGCTCCCACAGAGGCGGGTACACTCACCCACCACTCCTTCAGAATATAGCTGTTCGCTTATTATAGGTAAAAGGTAAGTAGCATATAATTTTCACAAATCATAATTAAGTGAGGAATTTAATCCAACCAGAAGTAAGCAAGCTTCAAAAAACACAATGTCAATCAAGTGCAATTGCAAAATCCAAATGGTTTAAGGCGGTCTGGCTGTAATCACAAAGGTGTAAAGTCTCAATCCTCGATCCCCAAACAACAATTCCGCATAATTACCTCGTAATAAGCTTCTTGTCAATGGCTCCGTACCATTTGCTGGCATTAGGATAATAGTGAAATGCCGGTTCCATCCCATCAAATATAGCGTAAGCTTCAACGTCATTATTCGTCATCTCTGTCGAACTGAACACGGATCGGTCTATCAGCATACATATCCAAAATCGATCGAGGTAAATCAATAGAGAATAATGCGCACTCTTACCCTGAGATGTATAATTTTCCACACATGAGCTTATCAAAGTTAATGATACCCAACGCTGATCGCACATCCAGATTCCGATAAGATGCCATTGTTGGAAGATTAACGAGAGAGAGAGAGAGAGAGAGAGAGGCAAGAAAAAAGCTCCAGGAATCGTTTAGGGCTTTGGTTTGAAGACGTAAAAAACGGATTATTTAAGTAAAAGGCTTTTGACCGGATCAACTTTTAAAAAATAGACCTCAAGTGTAAAATGACTATTATACCCTTACTAATTGAACCCCATAAAGAAATAGATATGTTAAAAAGCAAAACGTGTAAGGGGGGAGGTCCCGTGTAAGGGGTCATGGTACCCCTTATATATAGCACGGGACCCCCAATGTTGTATAACAGAGGTCCCGTGCTATATATAATGGGTACCATGAGCATGGTACCCCTTATATATAGCACGGAACCCCCAATGTTATATAACAGAGGTCCCGTGCTATATATAATGGGTACCATGAGCATGGTACCCCTTATATATAGCACGGGACCCCCAATGTTGTATAACAGAGGTCCCGTGCTATATATAATGAGTACCATGAGCATGGTACCCCTTATATATAGCATGGGACCCCCAATATTGTATAACAGAGGTCTCGTGCTATATATAATGGGTACCATGAGCATGATACCTCTTATATATAGCACGAGACCCCCAATGTTGTATAACATAGGTCCGTGTAAGGGTATCATGGTACCCTAATGTGCATACGAAGGTATCAGAAAATGACCAAAATATCCTTAAAATTGACTAAGTCAAAGACCGTATTTTAAAGAGAAGACTATTTTTTTAAAATTGACCAAATCAAATGTCATATTTTAAAAAGACAGTAAAAAACCCTAACTGCGTGGCGCGCGAGTTATATACTTTGAGTTGAGTCGGCACAGCACAGTGATGGTAACCGAATTGGGCCTAAAAAATCGGGCAGAAAGCCCATTAAGGAAAGTAACAATATATAGTTTTATCGTAAAACCCGTTTAAAGTTGATGGTAAGAGTACTTACTACATACAAAGTACAAACAACTACCGCCATAAAGAAAGCTATCGTCTTCCTTGGTGAAGCTTGGTTCTCTCTCTTCTGAGGGAGATAATTTCCTTCATTGCTGAAGGCTTCGTTACATCTTCCCACCTCTAGGAGAACACACAACCCTACGTCACTATCTCATCTAGTAAATGACACCTCCATAAAGTAATAGAACAGTGACATCCATCACCAGCTCCAACCCTCTAAATACCCTTAAGCGATGGCTATCCTAGTTATCTACCATACAAAAGCCTCTGTCTAAATCTGAACAATACCTGAATATCAATCGTTAAATCCTTTCTATTAATATTTTTTTAACACAACCTGTTTGAGAAAAGTCCCCAACGAACCGACTTATTTCGTCCTTTCTCTTCCTTTCTATAGGTGAGCACCTGGGCCTAACATTAGCAGATGGAAGGTATTTCGCACCAGGGAGAGGCAGAGGAGCTAGGGGAACGGCTGTCTAACTTCAAACTTTCGAACGCGGAAAGCGCGGGCGTTGAGTTGGAGGAACAAGATATCACTCTTATTAAGGAGGAGTGTCTCAGGAGCTTAATCGGTAAAGTCTGTGGGACGAAAAAAGCTAATTTCCTTGGCATGAAAAGTACTCTTTCACACATCTGGCTTACAAACGATCAGTTTATCACCAGAGAGCTGGGCAAGAACTTCTTTCAATTTGTCTTCAAATCACAATCTGATAAACTGAAGATACTCAATGGCCGGCAGTGGTCTTTTGACCAACAGTACCTAATCCTCAAAGGATGGACTACAACTGACTGATGAAGAATTCAAGGATGTGGAACTTTGGGTTCAAGTCTGGAATCTCCCCAACCAATGGCTATCTGTTGAGGCGGGTAAAAAGATTGGGAGTATCTTTATGCACTGTGAGGATAGCATCATCCCTGATACAGGCAGTAGTAAAGGAAGACACTTGAAAATCAGGGCCAAATTAGATATCTATAAACCTCTTATGAGGGGAACTTTTGTGACTCTAGCAGGATGCAGGCGCTGGATTGAGTTCAAATATGAAAACCTTCTGAACTTCTGTTTTTATTGTGGCCATATTGGACATAATGATGTGACCTGTGAAAAGAGAAGAAAGGACAGTAATAAGCTGGGAATGATTGAAGTACAGTTTGGAGACTGGCTGAGAGCTGAAGGAAATCATAATAGGCTCAGAATCAATCCAGTTGGGGGGAACCAAAAGATGAAGGAAGGTAAAATTAAGGAAGGGGGCAATACTTGGAAGGATCAGAGTGACGAGCAGACCGAGACATTGGGTAACCAAGTAGTAGGGAAGGAAAATAGTCGGAAGATGCCCGAGTTGGGGGTGGAGATTAAAAACTCAGGAGACATTACCTCAACCCCCACCCGATACTATCAACAAGGAAGGAGTAGATTTAACTCCCATGGAAACTGAGACATCTGACTTCAGACATGATAACATCAGGCCTGCTAAAAAAGGGTCTCAACCATTGCTTTAGAGCTCGGGAGACAGCCACTGTTGGAAATATCTAATAATCTGATGTCAAAGACTAAAGGATTCAAGAGAAGGAGCAACCAGACATGCATACTTGAAGGGAAAAATCACAAGGCAAGCCAGACTGAGATTGAATCATCTAATGGACCGATTCTGGGCTGCAAAAGGGGATTGGAGGAAGCTTTGAGACCTGACTGCACCTTAGTTAAGTCTGAGATGAAGAAACCAAGGAAGGGTCCAAACACGGAAAATAAGAGTAAGGTGGGGGTAGCCAGCCTGGAGTGGCCCCATAGTTTACAATGAAAGTATGTGTGTGGAACTGTAGAGGTTTGGGGGGACCCTCTACAGTTTCCCAACTTAAGGAGGCCTTGAGACTCCACCACCCAGAAATATTTTTTATTAGCGAAACTAAACAAAAAAAATCTTTCGTTGGTACAGTATGCAAGCGCTTAAAGTTGAGGGATAGATGGTATTGCGTTGATCCAGTAGGTAGAAGCGGGGGGCTGTGGGCTGGCTGGCCTGAGGACATTATTATCAAGGAGATTATTGAATCTAGATTCTGCTTGGAACTGAGCTGTGAAAGTGGCAAAGATCAGAACTGTTTTTGGGCAATTTTTGTCTACATGAGCACTGATGCACACATGAGAAAATCACAGTTTGAATACCTACTGCAAGCCAAACACAAATGGGGACAAAAATGGCTTTTGGGAGGAGACTTCAATGAAATCAGAAACAATGAGGAGAAAGCAGGGGGCAAAGTCAGATCAGCATGGACCTTTGAGCCTTTCAACAACTTTATTGGGGAAATGGAAATGATGGAACTGCCGTTCTGTGGTAATAGATTCACTTGGGCGAACAACCGGAGTGGGGAAGGGTTTGTAGAAGAGAGGATTGACAGGATTTTTATCTCGCCTCATTGGGTACCTGGTCTTTATGCTGCGGTGGTATATCATGAAGGAAAAATATCCTCTGATCATTGCATGCTAACCTTTTCATCAGACCCTAAGGTGATGAAATCCAAGAAAAGGTTTCATTTTGACAAAAGATGGTTGTCTCAACATGGAATCAATGAAGTGATCCAACAAGCTTGGAAGGTTGAACAGGCTGGGACTCCTCTCTTTCAACTCACCTGGAAAATCAGAAACTGCCGGAGAAGTCTTTTGACCTGGAGTTCCAGACTCAAGATCAACAGTGCCATTAGAGTGGAGAAGCTGAAAAATGAGCTGAACAATATGAAAGAGCAGAAGGGAAACAGGGATTGGGGTCTGTGGCATCATCTTAAGGCTGACCTTCACCAAGCGCATAGAGATGAAGAGATGTACTGGAGCCAGAAGGCAAGGATCCAATGGCTTAAGAATGGAGACAAGAACACTAAATTCTTTCATGCAGTCACCTCCCAGAGAAGAGCCAGCAACTCCATTACTAGACTAAAAAACAGTGAAGGATTTCTTTGTGATGACAAGAAACAAATTGAAAAGATGGTCACTGAATATTATAGACAGCTGTTCACTAGCTCCCAACTTGCTGATCACCCGGAAATACTCGAAGGAATGCCTCAGTCCATCTCTTCTGCTATGAATCAGGTGCTCATCAGTCCAGTCACTGAAGCTGAAATCAAACAAGCCTTGTTCTCAATGCACCCAACAAAGGCCCCCGGGCCGGATGGTATGAACCCTCTCTTTTTCCAGCATTTTTGGCCTGTCATTCATAGTGATCTCTGCTTTGCTGTGAGGAACTTTTTTAGGCACACCAAAATGCTTAGAAGCCTTAACCACACAATCATCACACTCATTCCGAAGATTAAAAAATCCCTCTCTCATTTCACACTATAGACCCATTAGTCTCTGTAACGTTGCATACAAGATCATATCTAAAATCATTGCTGATAGACTAAGACCCTGCCTTCATAAATGCATCCATACCAGTCAAGCTGCCTTTGTTCAGGGTAGGCAGATTCTTGATAATGTGGTAGTTGCACATGAATGTTTTCACTATCTCAATAGTCTTAGAAGTGGGGGAAGGGGTTTCATGGCTCTCAAGTTAGATATGGCTAAAGCATTTGATAGAGTGGAATGGGGTTTTTTTAGAACAAGTCCTTTCAAGAATGGGGTTTAATAGGAAATTCATTGAATGGATTATCTCATGCATTAAGACGACATCATTCTCCTTTAATCTGAATGGAAAGGCATGTGGGTCGGTGGTACCTTCCCGTGGGATTAGACAGGGAGATCCTCTATCTCCCTTTCTTTTCTGATCATCTCTGAAGCCTTCTCCAACCTTATCACCCAGGCGGCCAAGGCAGGAAAATACAGAGGTCTTAGGATCAGTAGAAGAGGCCCCATTATTACTCACCTTTTGTTTGCTGATGATTTTTTTCTTTTCTGCGAAGCTTCCATTCAACAGGCTCTCGTGATCAAGGAACTGCTCGAGCGCTTTGGTGCAGCTTCGGGGCAGATTGTCAACATGGAGAAATCTTCTGTGTTTTTCAGCAAGAACACAACTCTAGAGATTAGAGATGGAATTAGCAGGGTGCTTTCGGGAATTCAAACGCAATCTAGAGCCAAATACCTTGGCTTACCGTTGGGAATAGGAAGATCCAAGCTGGAAACATTCAACTATATTGTGGAAGCAGTGGGAAGCAGACTGCGAAGCTGGAAAAACATGCTTCTCAGTCAAGCTGGTAAAGAAGTTTTAATGAAAGCGATTATTAATGCCCTGCCTCTTTATGCAATGTCGTGTTTTAAGATTCCAGTGGGTATTTGTAAGAAGATTATCTCTTTGGCTTCAAATTTTTGGTGGAGATCCAATGTAATTGGTTCTGCGAAACTGCATTGGAAGGCGTGGCCCCATCTTACTCTTTCTAAAGCTGAGGGTGGACTTGGCTTCCATGATCTTCAAAGGTTCAATGACGCCTTGATTGGAAAGCAACTCTGGAGACTTATTGCCCAACCTAACTCCATCATGTCCCAAGTGCTCAAAGCTAAATACTTTCCTACCACAACCCTTCTTCATGCTTCATGTCCTGCATCTGCATCTTGGCTATGGAGGTCATGGCATCAGGCTATTTATGTGCTTAAGTGTGGGGTCAGATTTAAGGTGGGAGATGGAAGAGATATCATGATCTGGAATTCTCCTTGGCTGCAAGAAGTGGCTGGTTTTATCCCTCCTCCTTGTAACCAAAATGCTTTAACTCTTACATGGGTTAAGGAACTTATCAATGAGGATGATACAAGCTGGAATTCTAATGTTATCAGATCCATTGTGGCTAAAGACGTGGCAGAAATTATTGAAGCGGTTCAATCAAGGAGCACGGGCCAAAGGATTTACTTATTTGGGGCTTGGAGAAGAGTGGAAAATATAGTGTGGGATCGGCATACAAGGCAATCATGTGGAAGCATAGGCTGAATTCGGGAATTGTGGAGAGTAGTGACAGAGGTCAATCCCTGAGTATGATGTGGTTGCTAACATGGAAACTGAAGATAAAAAACAAGCTTAAACACTTTTTATGGAAGGCACTTCATAATATCCTACCTACCAGAATGAACCTGAGGAAGAAAGGCATGGAAGTAGACCCCTTGTGTTGCTGGTGCGGGGAGGCTTTTGAGCATCTTGAGCATATTTTCTTCCTTTGTGAAAGAGCCAAAACAGTTTGGAAACTCTCGCCTGTGCAATGGTCTGGTTCACAGGATAAGAACATCTATTTCAGAAACTGGTGGCTGGAAATTTGCTTGGGACGAATCTCAAAGAGTGTGATTGATCGAATGCAACTTTCTGTCTACATTCTTTGGATGCTTTGGAAGACTAGGAACATTTGGATGTTCAATGGAGAGAAATGGTCAGAACTGGACACTGTTAAACATGCAATGTCTGAATGGTCCGAGTTTTCGAATGTGGCTTAACTTGGAACTCTTTTCTGGTACTATGTTTTTTAACTGGAGGTTCTTGTCTGTTTTAGAAGGTGTAGGACTGCTAATGTGGATCAGTGCATTTTCTGGAACCAACTCTGGAACATTGGTTTGCTGTTTGGGTGATCAGCTTGCAATGTTTAGGACACAAGCTTATGGCTAGGGATCTTGAATTCAGTGGTAATAGGCGGGTGTTTAGTTGGGGTTGCATTTTGTCGATCAACAAGTGCTTGACGAATTACTTTTCCTTGGTTGTTGTCTCCAGTTTTTGTGGTACCAGATTTTTCTTCCTTTTGGTAGCCTTGTTCGTTAGTGGTTTGGTTTGTGCTCCTTTGGTGAGCTTTTGTTCCTACTGGTTTTATCGATGTCGCCAGAGGAACCTTGTGGCTGTTTAGCCAATGTAATTACCTTTTGATGAATGAGATAGCAAGCTTTTGTGTGAAAAAAAATAAAAATATATATCCATAAGCTGTAGTAACCTCGTCCACAAACTGCAACCTCAAAAAAAATTTAAATTGTCTTCATATCTGCAATGTGTTCAGACATGGAAAGAGTTTGGCATGCAATTAAGATAAGTGGATATATCAGCTAAGGTTTAATCATCTCTCATAACTACTTGGGTCCACAGACAGCCTCAAGAATACTAAATGCTGTCTGAAAGGGCAGTTAAGTCTCTTCCCATTTCAGTTGCTTCAGCTTCAATGTATCCAAAAGACTATCCGTTGTCGACTATTTTGTTGTTTACGGAAAATTGTGTGTTTCAAAAAATTGTGGCCACGCATATTTTTGGACAAACATGGAAAAGCTGGAAATTTTCATTTTTTTTTTATGTGAACGTTATGTTTAAGCTTATCCTTTCCTAGGCTTCATACTTCATTCTGGCATGCAATCACCTTGCCAAGAAGTGAGAATTTCATTCAGGTGCTGCATTTTGCACTGTTTTATGGTCTATAGTTAACACTTTAGAACGATAGCATGCTAACGAGTAATAAGAGAGAGCCCATAATCGTAGAGCTCTCTATCGACTTAGCGATGAGGAGTTATGCCATGCACCGTGTTTGTTAAAATGTGTAGGAGAAGTCTTTTTTTTTTTTTCCTTTCATACTTATGCTGTTGAGATATTACTATCACTTTTATATGCTGTTCTTTTTGCTCGTTGCTTCTTTAGTTGGCGCTGAAATCTTGCGTGCTTGCAGAAAAAAAAAAAAGAGCGGTCAATCTCTTGAAAGAGAAAGTAGTTTTTTGTCAAGAAAAAGAAGACGACAATGGATGCTAAAATAGCTGAGAGAACTGCAGAATGGGGACTTAACGTTCGAACAGATATTGGAGAAGGTAGCTTTCATGCTATTAGGCCCAGCTCAAGTGATATGTATGGAGAAAACAATAGGAATTCTATGGAAAGATACTCCATTGGATCCACTCGGACATCCAGGGAATCAAGCTATGGGACTGAGATTCCTAGGTTGTCTCAGGAGATAAAAGACGCTTTGGCTACACTGCAGCAGACATTTGTGGTCTCCGACGCCACTAAGCCCGATTGCACTATAGTCTACGCTAGCAGTGGCTTCTTCACGATGACTGGTTATTCTTCTAAAGAAGTCATTGGAAGAAACTGGTGAGAATTAAAATGATTTTTCTTACGTTTGCTTGGGATTGGATGTACTTTCATTACATGCCTCTGAAAACTTCGGAAAGAGTTTGATTTGTGGTTCGTTTGTTCAGTCGTTTCTTGCAGGGTCCTGAAACCGATCGGAACGAGGTTTCGAAAATACAAGAGGCAACAAGGACGGGAAAAGGCTATTGCGGGAGGCTTCTGAATTATAAGAAAGATGGAACTCCTTTTTGGAATCTTTTGACACTCCCATCAAAGACAATCAAGGGAAAACCATCAAGTTTATTGGGTAAGGTTTCTTCCGCACAAGCCATGTTTGATGTCTCCGTGTCCCGGCTATTACATGGACTTAGCGTGAACGTGAAGTAGTCAGATGACAACTCTCTCTCTCTCTCTCTCTCTCTGACAGAATGCAGGTTGAGGTCAGCAAATATACCGAAGGAATCAACGAGAAATCCCTTCGGCCAAACGGATTGCCAAAGTCACTCATTCGTTACGATGGTGTGTGGCTCTGCTTTGATCACTTGAGAAATTTATTCACTTAAGAATTTCATCTCACTATGTTGATTTGTTTCAGCACGTCAGAAGGAAGAGGCGTTAGGCTCCGTCACAGAGGTTGTTCAAACCCTCAAGGCTCCAAGGTCTTGTGTAAAATCTCAGAGTCATGATATAATAGGAAAAGCCGAACAAGACAAAGAGAATAAAGATGTATCTGAGGGACAAACTCCTAGAATGGAGTCAGTATGAGAATTGCCTCGCGCTGGTTCAGTAGACATAAACAAAGCTTCCAGAAAATCTCGAATTTCATTGAAGGGGTGAGTCCTTTTCTTTCCATCTTTTCTTATTTTCCGTATCTCCAAACGATAGCTGATGAAGTGAGAATTCATACAAATGTATGAGGAAAGAAACTGATGTAACTATCCATTTAAGTACCAATGAATGCATAAGACATCTATCAGTTGTGTTAGAGGTTTGCTAATATTGGTGCAGATTTAAGAGGAAGTCAACGGGAAGTGTTAGTTTGAATGAAAATCTGCAAGTTGCGCCGGAGCTCTTGATGACGAAAGACATAGAACGTACGGACAGTTGGGAGCGGGATGAAAGAGAGAGGGATATACGTCAAGGCATTGACCTGGCCACGACATTAGAACGAATCGAAAAGAACTTTGTTATTACAGATCCTAGAATTCCAGATAATCCCATTGTGAGTGCATTCCTTCTTGCTTTATCATCGTCTGCTTGATCTTGCTTTTTTTTTTCTTTTCACTAAATATGATGCTGGAAATCGATATGGCACAGTATTGATAACTTATAACTTTGCAGATATTTGCGTCTGATAGCTTTCTTGAACTAACGGAGTATACACGTGAAGAAATTCTGGGAAGAAACTGCAGGTATGGAAGTAATTGCATCACTGTTGCTCATAAGTTCTTGGTACTTCATATAACTTGAAAGCATATATTGTTTCTCTTTCTCATACCATAATCTTCGGGTATTTCACTTTCCTTTTCTCAGTGGTTTTTAATCTCTCCAATATGGACTAAAGTGGTTGAAATACTTACAGGTTTCTTCAAGGACCAGAAACTGATCAACGACTGTTCAAAAAGTGCGGGATGCCATCAGGGAACAAAGAGAAATTACTGTTCAGTTAATTAACTACACAAAGAGTGGTATGCATAGCATTTACATCACATAAAATACCGAAAATTCGGTCATTTTGCCTTGTGTATATCTTTAAGTTCAACTTATCAGGTGATTGTTATTATTGATTTTCAGGGAAGAAATTCTGGAACTTATTTCACTTGCAACCTATGCGTGATCATAAGGTAATATAGACTGTCGGAATAACTTTTCTTGAAATCGAACTACGGCAATATAATTGTTTTGTGCTACATACTGTTTCCTTGTCCCTTTTGACATTATCTTGTATAGGGTGAGCTCCAATACTTCATTGGTGTTCAACTAGATGGAAGTGATCATGTAGAACCCTTGAGGAACCGCCTCTCAGAGGGAACCGAACAACGGAGTGCTAAGTTGGTACAGTTTCCGGGACTAAGTGTTTCTTCCTAATTTTACGTAAACTAATAAAGCTAAGACGAAATGGAGTCTTCGATTTATGTATCATTGAATGAATGCTACCATGTTTTACCATATCGAAAAAATAAATTTTGTGCTTAGATCATTCATCTTCATGCTAGATTATTATCAAAGTACATCCTTTTATACCAGGTCAAAGCTACTGCTGATAATGTCGATGAGGCTGTTCGAGAACTTCACGACGCCAACTTGGTAAGGTATTCTTCCCTCTTTGTCCTAATATTTACAAATTGCATATGAGCTATGTGTCATGGTAACATTCAAATCTTGTCATCTTTTCAATGTTGTTCTAGTTACTCATCAGAAGACAAGTTCAAACTGGAAAATCCAAAATCATCACTTCAGATAAAGTATATCCATAAACAATAACTTGTGCTTTTTTTACTTCTTGGAGGACTTGGAATGCTTCGATGACTTGGTCGATGTATCCTCGTTGTATCCACCGATCTATAGTAGACAAAAAAAAAAACTTAGTGGAGACCAATAAGAGAAAGATCCCATTTCTGGCTTGAAGTTGAAAAAGAGGTTGGCTGCAACGAAACACACTATTATCAAGCCACAAATATTCCCGGAAAAATCAAGCTTCATAGGCAAACAAACCACAATAGTAAAAGAGTCGAGCCCAATCGATACTTGTACTAATTTCGGCCAGACATACTTTATACGATTGAACAATAACCACACATTTCAAACATTGTTATATATATGACTATTACCTTAGCAGCCAACGGGATGCATCTCGCTAAGCTCCATCGAAGAAATACTGTAGCAAATTTTCATGAGCTAAGATCCTCTCGAACTCTACCAAGTCCTTCCCGAACGTCTTAAGGATCATAGATGCAACATTCTCGGCATTAAGATGGACTCTAAAGTTTCTTTCGGCTACATGGGTAGATAAATTCCTACACATGTTGATTAAGCTTTGGTTGATAGCAATCTGAGTGGCACGTGAGGGATTTTGAAGCACCCCGCCCCCGTCCGTGTAGACAGTCCGCAAATGGGCCACAAATGCCGGCGTTCCAAGCTTGATATTTCGAGTCCAATTAGTCACGAAGTGTTGTTGGTGAAGATTAACAACGACGGGATAAAAACAGACCGGTGCCAACCGATCGAGCCAGCCGCTCTTGTTTCCGAGCGAAAACAACGCATCGTCATACCGCGAACTCAAACGGGACGGCACAAGCGGAATCCGGTTCTTCAGGTTCTGGATGAAGACGAGGCGTTCGCAGTCCGATAGCAAGGCGACGTGCTTGGGCAGGAAAGCAGCATCGCCATCGACGTATTCCCTCATCGTCGAGATCAAGTCGTCAAAGAGACCGGGGACGTCATTTTCAAGGCCCAGTGGCAGCCGGCTCTTGATGTCGGATTCGATCACATCGGAAAGCATCCGGTAATCGTTTTGCCTCGACTGGAGCGACGATGACGAGACGAACTTCACCCTCCATAACTTCAGCTCGCCTTGGTAAACGCCAAAGTTGTGGCGGATATCGAGGGTCTGATCATTATCGAAGGCCACGCCCTGAGAGTGCATGTAGCTCACGAACTGAACCATCGATCCGTAAATTCTCCTAAAACGTTTGTCCACCACGGTGTAGGAATAAGGATCGTACTGAAAATGCCAATCCTTAGTAAAGCTTATGCGGTTAAGATAGGTCGGGAGGTCCTCCGTAAAAGATTCGTACACACGGTCCGTGTAATCGTCCTCAGAGTTCACGAACAGGGTTCCTAGGTAGCTTGGGTGCCTTAATTCTGAGATCCCGATGCCCGCACCAATTTTCTCTCGCTGGTAGCCCTGATCGACCCTTACTTCGCCCCGATCTCCGCCGATCATCGTTCCCTTTCCCTCGTCCCCCTCTTCAACCTCGTAATGGAGCGTCACCTTTCTTTGTCTGTCCATAAAGCCCCTCCTGCACCGTTTACAGCAACAGCCTCTTCGTCAAAAAAAAAAAAAATCTCAACAAATTATCAGCAGTTTCTTTCAAACCAAATATCAAACACCATGTATATAAATAAACATTTTTTTTTTTTTTACGATGATCAATGGTTTCATCTTCATCCCATCATCCTCTGAAATAGTTACTACCATTACTGTGAAAATAGGTTTTTCATTTGATAAAAAAATACCTAAGTATGAATACTGTGGCGGCGTGCGAAAATTGTTTTTCATACAGAAGATTACTGTAGCGTGCGAAAATTGATTTTCGTTCGGGAAGTACTGTAGCGTGCGAAAATTGATTTTCGTTCGGGAAGTACTGTAGCGTGCGAAAATTGATTTTCGTTCGGGAAGTACTGTAGCATGCGAAAATTGATTTTCGTTCGGAAAGTTACTGTAGCATGCGAAAATTGATTTTCGTTAGAATAGTTAGTAGCATGCGAAAATTGATTTTCGTTCGAAAAACTTGGAAACTTTCGTTCCTGTATCGTTCGAAAAAAAAAAACGTTTTCGTTCGACAAAGAAAACTTTTTCGTATACACATTCGAAAAAATGTACTTACAATACTCGTACGAAATTGCGTACGAAAACTTTTTGTCGAACTAGTGGTACGAAATCTCTTCAACAGGCTCATACGAAATCTTTGAAGGTATTTTCGTACCCAAAGAGCAATGTCGCGAAAAAAGAGCATTTTATAACGAAAGAGGAATACGACGATGTAAACGAAAAATTATAAGGCATTCATACGAAAACTTCATACGAAAAACTTTGCGAAGAACAGTTGATACGAAAACCTAATTGAAACTGGCGATTAACCAGCAATCGAACACAGACGATGATTTTCGTATAAAATCGAAGCATTTGTGATGGATTCGCACCGATTAAAACACACATTGAAGGCATTTAAATGCTAAATCAAAATTTACGGATTTGAAATCAAAATCTAGGTTAAAAAATCGTTTGTATGCAGAAATCCGTGTTTCAAAATCGAATATGAGGAAATGAACTGAATCTCCTTACCAATCGATGAGGCTTGAGGATTTTCTGAGGCTCGGATTCGATAAATTGACGATGAAGCGTGCGATAAAGCAGCGTGCGAAAAAAATTAAGAGTAGGTCCTAGACTTGGGTAGAAATCTCATATTAAATTTATAGTAAGAGTAGGGCAACGATTGCAGATTACAAAAATTAAGTTCCAAGTTTTTTATTATTAAATTAGGTCCCTAGACTTGGGTTGAAATACAATTGAATCCTATTGCGGGTTAAGCGGCCGTCTTTCTTGGGCCCGTAATTTAGGTTCAATTTACTCTTCCCTACTCTATATATAAAGGGCAACGCACGTAGCCAACTTTTTCTGCTGCAGTAACAAGACGTCTAGAGCTTGAAGTGCAGTGTTAACGTCGAATTGGCGAGATGGTTGTTAAAGAAGAGGACGCTTCTTTTTTCAAAGGATTGGTGGAGAAAGGGTAAGTGTGTATGGTGTGTCGTTCTGCTTCTGCTTGTGTCATCTATGTCTATATGTATGTATGAAACTGTTGAGTAGTTTTCCTTTTGATATGTAGCTGTACTGCATCGCTGATCTCTGTTCTGTGATGTTTGAGAATTTTGAGTGTTATATATGTAGTTTGGATGTGGACAAGCAGCAATTCGCCGCGCCTGTGAAGAATGCGGTGGATAAGTATCAATTGCTTCCAGAATTCTTAAAGGTTATGTCACGGTATTTTTGTTTATGTGGATGGGTATATAAACAGATTTATTTACTTGTAATTTCATGGAAGTTGAAACGAAAGAAGGAGAATTTGTTTTGATTGTTGGATAGGGCTTTTATATAATTCAGGAAATTGAATATGTTACTGAAAGAGAAGGTAAGTTAATGATAATATATGCGCATTTTGTCGTTTATCTGCTGGTATTGACTGTTGATAGTGGGATGAGTAAGTTATTTGTTGTAAAATGACGGGTCCAATTTTTATTTGTCTTTAATTGTGAACTCTGATTGCTGGCTTGTGTGGGAAACGCAGGTGAGAGGCCTTGTGAAGCAGCATCTGGACTCCTTTAATTATTTCATCAGGACGCAGATAAAAAAGATAGTTAAAGCCAATGATACAGTCACCTCTACAGTTGACCCGAGTATTTATTTGAGGTGAAAAGTTCATATTTTGTGTAATTTCATCTTGGCTGTGTTTAGGATTCCAGTTTCCGCTTTTTGATGACTGTAAAATTGCTTTCTTTCTCTCTTATTTTTTTCGCTGCTTCAGATACAAAGACATTTGGATTGGTGAGCCATCAGTTATAAGTGATAGGGTCACGGATGAGCTTGATCCCCAAAAGTGCAGACTTGCTGATCTTAAGTGAGTGTCTATATTTTAAATATTGAAAATCTGTTAAAGCTTGAAAATGTTACTCAAATCTGTTAAGCTTGAAAATGCTAGTCTATGGAGCAGAGAAGAAATTAAATTGTAATTGCTCTATAAGCTTACATGCCTTATTTTCCAATTTATTTATCTCATATATTTGTCTTTTGGACAACCTTACGAAAGCTTTTTGAAATGCACAACTTGTTGGTGTTCCTTTAACATGTTGTGCCATTGCTTTCAGGTATGCGTCTCCGATTTATGTGAGCATAGAATATATGTCAGGCAGCCACAGTTCAAAGCAAGCTCACTCTAAGGTGATTTTATCTGAGAAGTGGTTTGTTGATGGAATGGAATATTCCCAAATATAATGAACCAGCATTCATAAATTGATCAGTTACCATTGAGTTTATGCTTATATGTTGGGTTATTAATTCAGAGAAGCGTCCTTATCGGAAGGATGGCTATAATGTTAAGAAGTAATTATTGCGTATTGTATGGGAAGGATGAAGATGAACTTGCCAGATATGGTACACTTGCATGATTTTGCAATAACTTTCCTTTGTATTTTCTGCAACTTCACATAACGGGCATTTTAAACTTTTCTACTTAATTTGTGCTTTGTTTCTTGTCCTTAGGTGAATGCCCGCTTGATCCTGGAGGATACTTCATCATTAAAGGAACAGAAAATGTGACTACTATTCATGATAAGCTGAAAAGTGACCGTGACTTGCTGGGAATTTACTTGTTATAACTATTCACATATGTATATATACTATATATCCTTCCTTGCATTGTAAATAAAGCAACTATTAAAAAAGGTTAATTTAGGAATGCTTTTAACCATTAAAAAAAAGTTGTGCTAGTCGAATGCCAGATAACTTTAGCCAACATTAGTTGATGCTCCAGAATGGGCTATTCTTCCTACAATAGTCCTTTTCCTATTGGATTTATTGCGGTTACATTGTGGTCTTTTATAACTTTCTCCAATTTCTATTCCAAGGTTTTCCATTTGACAAGTTGGTGGTAATCATTGCCTTTCTTTCCAGGTGATCTTGATACAAGAACAACTATCAAAGAACAGAATAATTATTGATGCAGACAAGAAAGGCTGGTAAGGAGTGTATTTTATTTTACTGAAGAAAGAATGTTATTCTGCTTCTTTTCGATTCAAAGCGGCTTTCAGCTTATCTGCTGGAAAATCTACTGAAAGAATCTGCGGAGAATGCTAGTCTTTTTATACGTAGTTTGTGGAGCAATAACATAGTCCGTAAATCGAAATTTCTCGGAGATTATCAAACTTCATTCGTGATAATTTCTACGTACTTTTACCGCAAAGTAACAGTTTGAATGTTTTGTGCAAGTGAAATTTTAAGCATTTTATATGTTACTAAACACCTGTATAACATTTGCCATCACGCCAGAACATCACTAAAGTAATCACAATTTCGCCAATAGGTCAGGAGCTAACATGATAATTAGGCAATGTCTTCATAGCTGGGTATCATTATTAACTTTTGGTGTTTGTGATGAATAATAGATATTTCATATTTCTGATCAACTCGTTTTCCTATAATGCAGCATATTGTAGAAGAGAACAGTTTCAGAGGAAATGAATTTTCTCCATTTGATAAACATTATACCCATGTTTTCTTTTTCATTTCTTATCAGTGTGCAAGCTTCCGTAACCAGCAGTACCGAGACAACTAAAAGCAAAACAGTGATAAAGATGGAGAAAGATCAGATATATCTAGACCTGAATCAGTTTACTACAAAGGTTATTACTGCCTCTTGAACCTGTGTTTCTGATCCTTAAAATTGTATGGCCTCAGAATATGTTTTTTCAAATCGATGCAGGTTCCTATAATGGTGGTCCTAAAAGCAATGGGTATGGAAAATGATCAAGATGTTGTCCAAATGGTTGGAAGGGATCCTCGGTTTAGCGAATTGCTGTTACCTTCAATTGAGGTAGACAACTTGGTCTCTTTTCAGTTTCTTGAAGAGAGACGTAGCTATGATTTCGTGGTTCTTGGATGCCCAAAACCAGCGCAGAACATGGTTGAACAGTGATAATAAGTTGTTTTGGCAACATTTATTGCTTATTGGATGTTACTTATCATCATTTCCAGGATAGTGTGAAAGAAGGTGTATTTACTCAAGATAAAGCACTTGAGTTCCTCGATCTGAAGGTACAATCACTGGAATGCTTTTGTCCTTTTTTCTATGCATAGTTGATCCATCCATGTCTTGTTGTTGTTATATTTATTTGTTCATTATTTTGTGTTTCAGGTGAAGCATTATCCTTTTTCTCCCCCAAATGAAAAGGTTGTTTTTTGTACCTTGGTTTTTTTGTTCTTAATTCTATTAGTTTGCTAGACATGTAATCAGTTTGTTGTCTGTTTAATAAACCTTTGACTTCAGCAAGGGAAGGCTCTGGTTATTCTCCGTGATCCATTTCTAGCCAACATCCCTGTAAGTTAGTAATTACGTCATTTTCGTCTTGAACTTAATCTCACTTCACTTATTTGTAACGCCACTATACCCTTATCCCTCATCCTCAACCCCCAAAATAATGTAGGTGCATCAAAATAATTTCCGCCCAAAATGCATGTATGTCGCAGTAATGTTAAGACGCATGATGGAAGCAATACTAAACAAAGATGCAATGGATGACAAGGTATTCAAGCTTGTTCTGTGTTGTTCTCGCATCAATTAAATCTCGTGGTTTGTTATAGTTTAACTCTAACAAGCATGCCTCCTTGTGGTTTATCAAATTTGCTTATACTTTATGGTCCTGTTTTTCTACATTTTGGAACAATTCTAAGTTGGTCCATCACACTGTAATGTTCAATCATGGGATACTTATAGAAAATGTGCTAAACGTGCGATGAGGTGCTTGTCACAAGGCACAACCGTTTCTTCCTAGTGCTTAGTAAGGCATATGCCTGGAGAATAATTATTTTTCTATTGAAGACGAAGTCTTCTTTCGAAAACCGAAGTGAATGTGATTTGATTGCTATCGTCTGTATATATGGAAAGTTTTTCATGAAGCATAAATTATTTTGGTCCTTGGTTGTCGAGTCTGGCTTGAATCAAAGAGCAGTGCCTGGCTGCAATTAAAATATATGTTGCACTTAAAACAATTAAATGATATGAGCCGGCTCATGTAATTTTGATTTTTGGAGTTTACAGTTAATTCACATCAGTCATTTTTGTGACTGCTCCTCATTTATACTGTATATTTGTTCGTTTTGATGTCTTGCATTCGATATCTGCTTTGTAAGTGCACATGCTTTTCCACCAGACATCATATATCATTCTATTTAATTAGAGAGGCAACTGAGACATTGAACATGGTCTTAAAGTATAATAACATCCTTGACTTAATTA
The DNA here is from genome assembly GCA_028392965.1 of Lindernia subracemosa. Lineage (NCBI taxonomy): Eukaryota > Viridiplantae > Streptophyta > Magnoliopsida > Lamiales > Linderniaceae > Vandellia > Vandellia subracemosa. The sequence goes on along the minus strand of JAQPCC010000218.1, from coordinate 29,623 downwards.
TCTTTTGTAGGATTATGTGGGGAACAAAAGATTGGAACTATCTGGCCAATTGTTATCGCTACTCTTTGAGGTAGTTTGCCCACACAACAGTTGTTGATTGATCCTTGAACACTGAATTTTAACATTTCAATGTTTCTTTGATTTTGTCATGTAGGACTTGTTCAAGACAATGAATGATGAAGTTCGCAAATATATTGATATGAACTTATCAAAACTCAGCAGATCTAGTAAATTTGACATTTCTCAGGTTTGTCAAGATGTTTCTCTTGACTGAAACGAAGGACTTGTTTGTTCCTTCTTTTTTCCATTTGTGTTTTTACATATTGATGGTCTGTACTTTCAGTTTATTCAGGGATATAGCGCCATTACTGTTGGTCTGGAGTGGAGTCTTTCCACTGGAAATTGGGATGTAAAAAGATTTAGGATGCACCGTAAAGGGATGACTCAGGTATATTCAACCTTCCACTGTCATATATGTACCTTTGTGGTTGTTGCCTTTCCACTTAAGTATCATTCTGTTCTAATGAGTCACTTTTCTGTATTGTTCTTTTCTTTTTCCATTTTAAGTAATGTAAGTGATCTTCTGGAAGAGACTTTTACCATGTATATATAGGATAGTTCCAAAACATATCATGGAAGAACAAAACTTTTTTGCAGAAAGCATTTTTTTCCCTTGCTTTTCTTCGGTTTCGTAGATTGATTGAATTCCAGAAACTCACTATTTTAGGTTGTGGCCAGACTGTCATATATTGGCACATTAAGCTACATGACAAAGATAACGCCACAATTTGAGAAGTCTAGAAAAGTTAGTGCCCCAAGAGCATTGCAACCCAGCCAGGTAAACTGAGTTATTCTAGCCATCATAATAATGCATTAGGGCTCATGGTAATTAAATTGATTCCCTTGTTCGATGGCACTAATTTATTATGTCCGCAGTGGGGCATGTTGTGTCCCTGTAATACTCCAGAAGGTGAATCTTGTGGGTTGGCAAAGAATCTTGCCCTTATGACTCACGTGACCACTGATGAAGATGAAGGGCCTCTCATTTCTCTGGTACTAAAGCTCCCTTGGTAGTTAATTTAATTTCCATTTTGTTGACATATCATGGTTAGAATCAAACAACATGAACCTGTAATAACCATGCAACTGCTCTAGTCTCAACGTTTACCTTGCTATATTGGGTAAAAAGGAAATGGCTACAACTTTATTAGATTTTTCTTATCTTACAACTCTCAATCAAGTCATTTCAGTGGGAGTTCATCAGTATTTTAAATGGACATTCTATCCTTAAGTGTTCCTCAGACATAAGTCTAGATCGAAACCTTATCATATTCAGATGTTTGATTACCTATTTTTTCTATCTTGAATCCCCCTTCTGGACTAATATCACCCACATTGCGTTTTCCAGAGTTACAATCTTGGAGTTAGAAAGTTGGAATATCTATCTGGCGAGGAACTTCACATGCCTACCTCCTATCTTATAATATTGAATGGATTTATTCTTGGAAAGCACAGAAGTGCACACGTATGATTTGGCAGTTGGTTGAACTGTTTTTAATTATGTCTATTCTGGTGAACTTCTCTATCTATAAGACATCTAACTTATTTTTTTCTTCCAGATATTTGCTGCAGTAATGAGAAAACTGCGTAGGACCGGTAAAATCGGAGAGTTTGTTAGCATCTTTGTGAATGAAAAGCAGGTAACCCGTATTCATGTTCTTTTGTTGGAAATAAAATATATAACATTCGAAGTGGTCTTTCAACATGGTATCGGAGCTCAGGGACCAAAGATGTCTTGGGTACGAATCCTCACGATCACCCATTTAACATAGTTACACGTCTAAGGCTAGATAAGAAATAAATCAGCGTAGACGTGAGGGGCGTGTTGGAAATAAAATATATAAAATTAGAAAATGATATGCTCCCTTCAGGCTTAAGCTTTTAGGTGAAGTGGTCATTCAACATAACTCTAATGCTCCTGTGGTAACAAGATACATCATTGTTAATAAAGAGAAAAATATAGTGGAAAAGGTCAATTGCTGCAACCAGTTCATTCAATTTTAAAGCTTTTCGCAATAAAAGTAAGGTAGTATTGTAAGGCTAATATACGAAACTGCCCTTTCTGTGATGCAACCATGAAGATGTTAGATCTCAGATCCAAAGGTCTATTGATTAACTTCCCATTTCTGTTTCACATTCTGCTCAAGCCATCAATATATAAATTTTCTTGTCTTTATACATGTAAATTTTCTTTTCACCAAACAGTCTTTTACAGCATTGTAACTTTCTGATGGCTTTCTGTGATGATCATTTATGAGCCAAGAAACTAAGAATAAACTCTTTTGCAGCTCTGTGTTTACATTGCTTCAGATGGTGGCCGTGTTTGTCGTCCACTTGTGATTGCTGACAAAGGTGTATCCAGAATCAAGGAACATCGTATGAAGGAGTTAAGGGTAATAGCACCTTTTGCTTGATACGTTCCCATTATTTCTCTGATCTCACGTTGAGAAGTAATATTATTTTGAAGGATGGTGTCCGCACCTTCAATACATTTCTGAAAGAAGGCTTGATAGAGTGTCTTGATGTCAATGAGGAGAACAATGCTTTGGTTTGCTTCTTTTCCTAATTCTGGAATTCTTTATATGTATTTCAAAGGTAATTATATCGTCAGATTGCATTATACGAAGAGAATGCTAAAGAAGCGACAACCCGTATCGAAATAGAGCCTTTTACCATATTAGGAGTGTGTGCAGGATTGATTCCTTATCCTCATCACAACCAGTCGCCAAGAAATACATATCAGGTTTGTTGTCCTCTCATTTAAGGATTTCCGTAAATTATTCCGTACTCGTATTGTCTAGCAGTTTCAGTGATTGTGTTTTCCGTGTTTCATATCTGAAGTGTGCAATGGGAAAGCAAGCTATGGGGAACATCGCCTATAATCAGGCAAGTCTCGTCCACCATCTTCATGGTTGAAAACTCTTTCTAAACTAGTTGTAGCTAGCAACATTCAGCGAATAGATTATTTCTTTCTTCACTTCTATCCAGCACCTTTATCACGTGTGAAAAGTTGTGATTTGCGCTAAGCTGCAGAGTCTCTATTAATTTTTGCACAGCTGATTATTTCTTACTTTCATTGAATGTGTCTTCGATTTTGCAGCTAAGTAGAATGGATACTTTGATCTACCTACTAGTTTATCCACAGCGACCATTACTGACAACTAGGACAATTGAGCTGGTTAGTAATAACCCATTTTACTGTATTATTGAATGCTGGCATGCGACTTAATTGATATTCTTTCCTCAGGTCAATTATGACAAACTTGGAGCTGGGCAAAATGCAACTGTTGCTGTAATGAGTTATAGTGGATATGACATAGAAGATGCGATAGTGATGAACAAAGCATCCTTGGATCGTGGGTTTGGCCGTTGCATTGTAATGAAGAAGTAACTTTCTTTCCAGATTCAGCATAATATTGCTTGGCATTGTTGTTTTTCTTGTGGCAACCAATTCATCGTAAGTGCATTGCATATTTCTTCTGAACAGAATGTCAGCTATCAGCCAGAAGTACGGAAATGGTACATCTGACCGTATTGTTAGACCACAGCGAGATGGATATGATGCTGAAAGAATGCAGGTATAACATGTGGTGATTTTTCATTAATAAATTCGACTTATTTCTGGGATAATACATGTTGCTCTTTTACCTATGATTTTTGCCATGTGATTTTTAATGTACAACAGATTCTGGATGATGATGGAATTGCAGCTCCTGGGCAGATTATTCGACCCCATGACATTTATATTAACAAGCAGTCTCCCATAGACACTAGGTCCCGTGAGAGCCTGGATGACAGGTATTGTGGCCATCCATAATTTCACCCTAATTCTTGTACAAGTGGCTTGTTCACCTCGCCGTGTTTCTTGGTAAATTCAGAAAATATAAGCCTAGTAGGCAAACGTACAATGGTCCTGAAGGAGAAACAGCTGCAGTGGACAGAGTGGCTCTGTGCTCCGATAGGAATAATAACTTGTGCATAAAATTTATGATTCGCCATACTCGTAGGCCAGAGGTAATATATATATATATATATATATATATATATATATACTAGGTTCAGCCCGTGCGATGCACGGGAATGTTTGTTAAATAAACAAATTGGGAAGTCTATCACCGAAGGTTCCTAATATTATTCCAAAAACTACTTTTCCCGTCCGTAGCTGTCATAGCAAGATAATTATTACAATGATAATTTACAACATATCATCATTATACAGTGGAGATTAGTTTATTAATCATGTATCTTGTGTTACAGCATTTGTATTTTAATCATACATTGATTTAATGAAAAACGGAATATGCATGGTATCTCAAAAATTTGTTACTATGGTAAGCTCTTATCAACCCCTGGATGTGCATGGAAATGCAGTAAGTTGTTACGGAATCGGTAATGATGCACATAAACGACTATATTGGATACGGATAACACTTGATATGACATCAAATTGATTCGTCTTTCATCAACACTTATAATAAGTCTCAAAACGATACATAAATGCTATTCATGTGACTTTCTCTTTCTGTTGTACGTGATAACGCCTCCTGAAATTTCCTTTTTGCTGGTATCTTAGTGTTTGTCTGTAATTATAAGTGGATGGCAGCAACGCCTCCACCATCATCACGGACCCTATGAATTTTCATTTCTGATGCATTCTATCCGCACAAGTGCGTGAATCTTTTTATTATCGTTTTCATGATTGTTAGTATGCATTATTAATATAACATTGACTTATCATTTGTTATATCTATAGTATGGAAGGGATACTTGCATGCGATTGTTGATGAGGAATTTCATCTGGCTTATAGCATTTCTTTTCAATGATGATAAAGTAAGGCATATTGTAAAGATAGCACTCGACCCACCAATATGTTGTCTTTTGGTTATGTTCTTGAAAGACACTGCTGCTCTTCCATCTTCGATACAGTGATCGAGCACTGACGGCCGAGATTGTTGGGGCCAAGAGGGCTAAATCCAGGAATTACAGAATATCGACACGGCCAAAAACTCTCTAAATTCTTGAATATGATTCGGCAGATCTTCATACACAGAATCACCAGTAAACATTAAGGAAAGTGCAGCACGCAACATGTAGATGCCACAATCTCCGCTGTTGAAAACACACAAAATAAAAATTACTTTATCCAATAGCTTGTGATAATGAACATGATGAATATAATACTTACGTAGTTTTCTGACGTGGAAAATTTTCATCTCGCCTTACAGTGAACGTTAACATTGAATCAGTCATTCCCAGATCCCGTAGTATATATGGAAGAATAAGTTGGGTTTTTCTAAAGGATCTATCAAAAAACCTCATGTCGTTGTCAACAGACGGGTCTGAATCGTACACCAGAACGGTCTTATTTTTGTAATCAACTATGCAGAGCACCCAATGACAATTGTTAATGTTTACCGGAATTGAAATGATATCCGATTGCTGCCACGGTAGAGAAGGCCAGTTATCCATCGTACCACGTGTGTAAGGTTGTAATGCAGAGAAATCAATTTCACCACGTTCATTATATTCAGATGCAACGACTTGGTTGAAGCTCGTATTCATAAACGAAACTCGACATTTTTCAGAACTTGCATGTCTTTGTTTCTCAATAAAACCACGCAGGACCTCGTCTACATGCTGTTTATCAACAACATACATTACATACGTATTTGCAGATTAAATATATAAATTGATGATACTTTCATACCTCATCAAGCAGCCATGAAGATTTTGTAATAAGGGCTCTAAAGAATTGGATATTCCGTTGTATTCCCATAAGACTTGTCATACTGTATGAATCGTCTATCATGGTTACCATCGCAGACACATGTGGAAACATCTTCAAGTTTTGTTTAATATGAGCATCAAGTGTCATGTTTTTCGAAAATGTTTTTGATATCTCAAGAGGGAAATTTGGTGCAATGCTCCTCTGACCTTTCGAACGCTTGTGTTTGGTTGGAGGGGTCGTTTTATCGCCGACCCTATTGTGATTGCGTTTTATTCGCGACATGCTTTCGTCAACGTGAGCATAAGTTATGTCCACATTTTTGCCGACCGCTGGAATTTGGTAATGAAGTATGCCTGATAAAGATTCAAATGTAGGCATGTTACGCTTAACATGGTACTAAACACATCGTGGAAATTATTATAAAAAAAAAATGAACAGTCATACCGAGCTTGTCCTCAATGTTTGCGAGCCTCTGCTGGATTGCTAGGTATCTTTCGTCAACTAACATCGTCGATTGATTTATCAGATTTGCAAGAGACAAATGTCTTGCATTCAACGTTTCAAATAGCTGTGTTGCAGTCTCTGCGTAAGAATCAATCTTGCGATCCAGTTGTGCTGTTATTTGATTCAGTGTATTGCGAAGCTCGTTAAAATGGTTCGTCAGGAAGGCGCGCAGTTCTGCATCCATTTTTGATAGAATTGTATACAATTAATCAGTACTTTTCTTTGTTGAAAGTGGTGTTGAAGTTGGAATTGTATTGTGCGCTAACATTTGTTTTATAATGGGTCATCAATACATCATTAGAATATGAAAGTGCGGAAGACAGTGGGTGTCTACATCTATTAAGAATTGTTCATATCCAACCTCACGATTGTTTACATTCCTAATAGTCGACGTTGGTCATCATAAAACATTCATGGGTCTGTACGACTTCCAACAATTAAGATGAAACTATAAATACAAATTTAATATCATAGATTTATCACTTCATTAATCAATATAAGTTTTAGTATTTTGTGACTTTCCGGTTCTGCATTCATTGTCTATTTTTTGTGTGCCTGATCGTGATCGACGTAATATTGTCGCAATTCATTGTCGTAATATTTTAACCGTAATTTATCGCTTCAATGTTAACTTCATGCTGTAAGTGTGGAATATTGCCTGATTCTGTCTAAATTAATTCTTGGGCAAACTTCGTTTCAGTCCCGATCGTAGTTTGAATTCCTCTTAAATATCACTTCAATTATTTCTTTCTGTTCAGTATCCATCTGTGAAAATAACATTTCTTCACAATAAACTGGACATAATGATAACAGTTGGTATAGTATTCAATCATGTTGGTATAATAACGACAACGGTTGGTATAATGTCCAGTTTTATTTGTATAAAATTATAATAACATTATTTACTGGTAAAATAATAATAACAGTTGGTATAATATACAGTTCTATTGATATAAAATTAGACTAATGTTATTTATTGATATAATAGTGTTAACAGTTGGTATAATAGCGATAACAGTTGGTATAATATTCAATTATATTGGTATAATAATGTTAATAGCTGGTATAGTAGAGACAAAAGTTGGTTTGATGTCCAGTTTTATTGGTACTAAACCTGTGAAGTAAGGTTAGTTTTGTCTTTTCAACATTGAAAAGGCCATTTTAGGTACTGAACAGGAAGAAATTCGCGAAATGGTACTGTATCAAGTAAGTGTAATCCTTAATATCCTTAATCTCATTGACAATCTTTAACATTATTATTATTCGCCATTATATAAAGTAATAGATGATCAACGACAACCATCACATCCAAACACTTACATATCATGGACACGTCTGACTGTTCCAACTTACTGAAACACATAGAGCAGGATATGCAATGCTAACCCGTCCTCGAATGTACTTCGGTTATCTAGAGTTGGCCAAGCAAACTATAGGGAAATCGTTAGCCACAAATGAAGTTCCAGAAACAATTCTGCAAAGTAAATACCAAGACCAATCATATCCCACACTAATTCATTCAAATTGCACTTGACAGAAGAATAGGTTGTCTTGCTTCTCGTTTGTTTTTTTTTTTTTTATTTACAACTCTGCAATTAGAGCTGTTCTATAATAAGTGTATGACCGTGTGTTGCTGACATGGTCTCAAATGATGAAAATAGAGACTCCGCAACTCATTCTCTTGCTGTGATGACGTCAGCCAAGAGTGTTGCGGCTTTTTTGGGATCGATGGTTGTTGTGCCCCTTGATTCATACAATGTCTTGATTAAGGGTTCAGGTTGAGAAGATATGAGAAACATGCTCAATATCATTTGGTTGAATAGTTGATCCAACCCTTTGTTTTTGAAGAAACCCTTCAATTTAATTGGTATTTTTTCAGGCAAACAGACATGAGATATTAAAAGGTAAACATCCAAACATTAATCAGCATTGCAATCTTAAAAATTTAATCTCACTGACAATTTTCAATGTTATTTTTCGTTATTTTATAACGTAACAGATTATCACGGACAACCATCACATCCAAACACTTAAATATTGCGCACATGTTCCATTTTTCGAATTTACTGGAACATTTAAAGCAGGATATATAATGCCAACTACTCCTTGAAATATATTGTTTAATAATTGTCCCCCACTACAGATACATCATTTTTCGAGTCAACCGAGTCATACGTACAGTGATGATCAAAGAATAAATACAGTAGTAATAGTATGAACCACAAACAGATGATCACCGACAACCATCACATCCAAACACTTATATAGTGCGGACACGTGACACAAAATAAAGCCCTGCAAACTAAACATTGCCAACAACGCTAACAAAAATAATTATAAACATGAAAGTAAGTTTTACTAACTACTTGTTCAACTTCATTGTGCAAAAACATCAGTCTGTCTTTTCTCATTTATGCATTACAATCGTCTTGTACATATTATCTTCCGTGTAATGAAACATATTCGTATCTTGAGGATGATTAAAACTTAGCTACTGTGTTTGAATGTATCTTCTTGCACTTCTTGAGGCAGCATGACAGAGAGGACAAATAATAGATTCCACTGAATGCATATTGTTACGCATTAATTTTAATAATTACTTTACATTATTAGGCTTTTCGTATTACAAAAGAAATCAGAAGGAATGTTTCGATCGTCATACATGGATATGTCGTATCATTGATATTAATAATTTGTAGTATTATTACATATTTCTCTGGAATTCATGTTCTCGTGAATGAGTTTTTAATCTGATGTTAATAAATTATGTATCACGCGTGACAATTATATTAGTTTTTAATCCTACATTGTTTTCATAAAATAACCGAAGATGCATATTATTTCATAAATTCGTTACTACAGTACGCTGATACGGAACGCAGGTCACCAATGATGCATATAGACAGATAGATCGGATATGAAAAATAGTCCATGCTCGTATGATAGAAGAATTCTTTTTCTTTCATCAAAAGATTTCAAACAATTGTGAAAATACATTCAAAACGATTGATTTTGTAAAACCATGTTAAAAGCTTCATGGTAAACTATATTGACAACTTCGTCTTCCTGCCGTGTATCTTCTGCAACATTCAAAATCCTTATCCCTGCATTGGTAGTAACTCGAGATAGTGCAACATATAACTGTCCATGAGTGAAGACTGGTTTTGGAAGATATACTCCAACTCTTTTTATACTTTGTCCCTGACTCTTGTTAATTGTCATGGCATAGCAAACTTTAATTGGATACTGGCGGCGTCTCAACTTGAATGGCCATGTTGTATCCGTTGGCGAAAGAATTATCCTAGGGATGAGAACTTTGGTTCCGATGTGCGTACCCGTTATGATTTCACATTCAATAACTTTCCTGCCCATACGTGAGACTACCATCCTCGTACCATTACATAGTCCATCCCTTTGATTAATATTTCTCAAAAGCATCACAGGAACTCCATTCTTAAGGATGAGTTTATGGTTTGGGATGCCTGAGAATTCGAGAGAGTTTAGGAACTCAACTGGATACATATTATCCATGTTTGTTCCTGAGTTCTCATCAATTTCAACATTGTCTGCACTTAAAAACTCCATAGGCTGGCCGGGTGTTACAGACAACATGAATTTGTTTACTTCTTCAACTGTTTCGTTTCGTGGTGTCAGTATCGATCTTTCTCTCAGATACGTATGGTCGGTCATGTGAAATTCAAAATCTTCATACACATAACTTGCTATTTGCTGAACAGTGTTGCATAGCGGCTTAATGATCATCTCACTTGGAATTGTTACTGTTTCAGTACCTGATTCGTTAACTGCATGCCGATTCCCATTTCCTATCTGCAGAACCCAATCTGCGAAGTCTCGTTCGGAACGATGCAATCTCATATTCTGCGTTAAAGTGCACACATAACAGCTATTCCACAAGTAAGATCTGTTGATTGCAGCGTCAACCGTATCCTGCCTGGAACCCCTTGGAATTACTGGTAGTATTTGTCGAAAATCTCCACCGAGGAGCACAGTCTTACCACCAAATGGCTTATTTTCTGCCATGGAATCTGTCGTAGACATCAAGTCCCTCATTGTTCTGTCAAATGCTTCGAAAGCATGTTTATGAGTCATTGGTGCTTCATCCCATATTATCAAATCTGAATGTCTTAGAAGTTCTGCCATCATTGAACCATGACTTACATCACACATGGAATTTTCTCGAAGCATTAGTGGAATTTTGAATCTCGAATGCGCTGTCCTTCCACCTGGTAAAAGCAAAGCTGCGATGCCCGATGAAGCAACCGGTAAAACGATCCTTCTTTCTGACCTCAATTTTGTAATTATTGTATTGTAAACATATGTTTTACCCGTTCCTCCAGGTCCATATAGGAAAAACAATCTCCCAGCGTTATTATACACTGATTCTACAACAGCTTTGAAAATGCGTCTTTGCTCCTCGTTAAGCGTATCAATAAGTCGAAGATGCGCATCATTATTCTCGTCGAGGTCATAGTTCATCTCTTCCATTAATAATCTATTGCTAAGTTCCTTCAGCATGGTTTCAGACGGCGTTGGCATCCCGGAAAAGTCCGACAATGACCTGGAGTTTTGCACCAATAACCTTTCGATCTCCATTAAAGTGTAATTTTGCAGTTCAGCATCTGTAAGTCTTAATTCTGGGAAATTGAATAAACGTCTTTGTCTGAGTGTTATGTCTTCCGACATTGTTTTCCAGGAACAACTCCATAAGTTAAACGGGTCACACACTTCACAGTAGATCAATAGTGTTGCAAATAAATTTCGCAGTTGATGTGGTGTAGCCCATTGAGCAGATTCCTCCATTGCTTGGTGCCATTCCGAGTCTCCGTCCAGTAATCCCCTTTTATAACATGCATCCTTGAATGTCTGCATTACTTCTCCATTCACTGTTCGTATATCTTCATATGATCTCGGTCCCCTGACCATCATAAGCAACATCTTCATAATATAATTCACCAGCAGTCGGGTGAATATTTGCGATTCTCCCGATTACAAAACCCTTCTTCCGTGGTGTCCATGTTTTTCGACATGACGTCCATACAAACTTTGTTGGGAACTGAATGTATGTAAGACACATAGCTTCGGTGTTGCGCCTGTTCATTTCCATCCACTCCGTGAACATGGTTTTCTGTATGCCATTGTGCGTCAGCACATTCTCCAGGTCATCAGATTCCTTGTATACCAGACTTTGTTGTCCTTCAAGGTGTATAAGGAGCCGCAATACAGCTGGTGTTCGATAGTGGATGTCGAATGCTAATATTCTCCACATTGCTTCACATGCTGATAAATACCTGCAGTCAAGATACCTTGCAATTTCGTCGCCTTGATTCTGGAACTTTTCATTTTGCTGAGAGACATTTGTAGCATTCCTTGCACCTTCAATGATCATGGTAGCCTTGTCCACGCCTTTTGTAATGTATTTGAAAAGATACTTAATTGCTTTTGTTCTGTTGCACCATTCTACATTGACATGTGCCCTATATTTTTTCAGTAGCGGCAGATTATGGGGTACAACATACCTGTTGTCCAGTAGTATGTCCTTTTTGGCAATGAATATGTCCTTGTTCTTTCTCCGTCGATACTCCACATAGCCAGACTCATCGATCGTAGTGTTCTGATTATACTTCTTTGGAAAATTCTTTGTGCATACATTCCTTTCCATGCACGAATTATTTGGTCGGTCCGCACCACATGGTCCATGCATCATAAATTGTTCTACCAAATTGTATCCTTCTACGTCAATGGTATTGTTTGGGATCTCTGCAGATATTATTCTGTCAATATCCGTCGGAATTGGTTGTGACGATTGCCGATCCAACCAAATCAATATATGTGCATGTGGCAAGCCTCGCTTCTGAAATTCAATAGTATACAAGACTGCATTTTTTAAGGAAATGGAAAACTTTAGTTCGCAACTTCGAAGAACAAACAGGATTTGAGGATTTTTTTTTTCTCAATATATTTGTGTAATATTCTAATCAAATACCTGCTTTGCTGGGACCGAAAAAAATTCCGCTTCTGATATCAGCTAGTAGCTGGTCCAACTTTATTTTAAATAGTCGGCACTGTAAGTCTGGTCTATCGTTGGACCGGTCATTGCTGTATTTTTGTATGTGAGCTTCAATCTCTACCCAATTCGGATTTGCCGTTATGGTTATGAATAAATGTGGATTACCATACCATCTGCATAGTGCAAGTGCATCATGATAATGTTCCACCATATATCTTGGAGAACCTGTGAATGACGAAGGCAGGATTATTTTTTTCCCAGACGTTCTTGCATCCTTTTCTCCCCTTGAAACAGCAGTGATAATGTTGTTGTAAACATCAGCTCTCAGTGTTTTTTGATTACTTCTTATCCAGCGCAAACGCTCCTGTTCAATGGCAGTGTATGCGTCTACAATATATTGATGGAGAAGGCGACCTCCTCTAATGATTCCGTAACCATGTGATAGTCTAGTCTGAATTTGATACGCGTAAAACTCACGCATTGTTATGTAAGCTCTTTTAATTGAGACATAGGCTGGTCCACTATATGGAATGTGGTCATGGAATCCCGACTCACCAAACGGAAAAGGCAACGGATATTGCATTGCCATAAATGAAGGATGCGATTCGCTTATTCTTTGAAGTTGTCCAGCTTTAGTCTGGACTATAACATCTCTTTCTCCTGTAGTTAGAGGAATGTCGCCAACTATTAATCCCGCAATTTCATCCGAAGTTGGCAAATCGTACTGCCTTTCTCGACGACTGCGACCAATCAGTCGTATTGAAAGCTCTGTTGTTTCATCAGATTCATACCTATCTCTCGCCATTCTAAAGACTTTTGCGACTTCATTGTTACTATCTATCATATCGATCAGCTCTGCAACTACCTTTGTACTCAACTTCTTGGCGCTTTCCTTTGTCAATGTATTGAGCCGATTTGATACTTCATTCGTTGTGTCGTAAATATATAATTGGGCGAATTTCGGCATTTCGCCTTCAGCTGGAATCAATGAACCAATATTATGATAATTTTGTCCGTGTATTCTATAAACATACGCACCAGTTCGTGCCTTAACGGATGAGTCTATCTTTGCTCCCATTGATGTGAAGGCAAGGATAGAATTGTAAACCCGAATGTGCTGGCGGACTAACTGATCTGAAAGTTTTGTTAGCAGATACTGCGGCGACTGCCTGACAGGTGGTAGTGAAACTCGACCTTGGCCACAACATATGGAGAAGCGTAACGCTTTTGGATCGGTATGTTTCTTCACTGATTCTGTTCTCCAGACCAAAGCACTACTACAGAAAGGACATTCAAGTAGTTCGTTCGTCGTCAACAATTCATTAGCCGATAGTCCATTATGTTGTCCTTCCTGGCTTCCTACGAGCAACAGTGCAAAAGATACCTAAATCATATATGGCATCTTGAATATAAGAGAAACGTATGTATTGTTCAAGTGTACGTTGTCTAACCTTCAACCAATGTAATAGACTGTCGAGAATTTTTTTTTGCCAATCGTTTTGACATTAACATGTTTTTTCGTTTCTCCCTCGCTGTTGTTGCTTCATCAGCACGTGCATTGGTTGTTTGAAACAACTCTCCACCACTGATGTTCCTTGACTGTTGTGGCACGTGTATCTGCATGTTGTCTCCTGCATTAAAGTTTGTTCAAACGTTGTCAGAACATGTTTTTTGGATCCATGTTCAAATGTTCACTTTCTAACCTTGAAACGATGTAATAGAATGTGGAGCATTATTTCTTGACTCTTGTTTGGACGTTATTGCATTTTTGCGCAGTTGCCTCGCCAATGTTGTATTGTTGGCACGTGCGTTGATAGTATGAAACAACTCTCCACTATTCATATTCCTTTTTTGTGAGAAACAATAATTTGAGACTTATTGAATACACTATTACCTATTTTCTTCTCCACGTGAGAGATTTTTCTGCTGATTGCTGAATAATGCTTCTCTGATGCCCTCCGGACAATATTTTCCACAGACTCAAAGTTTCTGTTCAAAGTGTTGCACCTTAAATTCTCAAATCGGGTATAAGAATTAATCTTTCGCTCAATCGTCCCTAACCTAACAATCCATCATCCATTGTATTGCAGTAGTCAACAAACATTTGATTTACGAATGTTTGTAGATCTGCCGCATCCATCTGCAATTCAAAATCAAGGCTACAGCATGCACTGAGGTTGCGTGTGGAATGGGTGTGCAATACGTTTCCAATAGGAGTTCAAGTTTGAAGATGTGTAGAAAGTATGTGACAAAAGGATTGAAGGATTTTAGAAAGATGCCAACTATATAAAACAATTCTTTTGTCAACAGTTATGTGGAACAAAACGTACTTATGATTGAAAAGGTACAACAGTTATGGAATGGATGTGTATGGTAATAACATACAATTAAATTGGTTAAACTGATGTAATCATTACACTATTCATCTAAGAGTTGGATTCATAAATGTGTAATGCCAATAGTCATAAACGTTTCAAAGTTATTGATTAACCATACGTTGCCAAAACAGTTATGAACGTACCTTGAAGTTATGAATTTGACGGAATTACGTATAAGACTAATGCAAGGTAAAAATAATTAATTTTAATATTTTTCTCTACAATTTTTTTTTTTTTACGTACCTCAATCATATACTAATTAAGGTCTGAGTACAAAAGCATAGCCAACGCTTGCGTAGGCGGGGAACGACCCTCACCATTAAAACCTAATTTCTTGGCCAAATAATGGGCGACCTCGTACCCTTCCGCCGGACAAAGGAAAACAAAATCATAGAGAAGAACTGAGACAGTGAAAGACAGTCTTGGAGGATATGAGCTGATCCTGTTGATTCGATGGAAGAGTTTATCATTGTCTCGATGATCGTTTTACAATCTCCCTCGAATATTACCTTATCCCAGCCCCGTTGCATAGCAGACCGCATAGCGCGAAGCAAAGCCATGCCTTGGATAGTTTCAGCCTTGAACTCTTCCCTATAAAAATTCGTACACCATCCCATGCATCTGCCCTTCTCACCGCGAGCCATTACTCCAACCGCAGCACCACGTCGACTCGAGTGAATTGCACCATCAACGTTAAGTTTAACAACTGTTGTCGGAGGGCATTGCAGTAACTTATGCGAGCCGTACAACAACGTTAATCTCCTTAAGTACCCTATTCAGTCGTACTGCTTAACTTTTGTAGAGAACTCAGTGTCTAAGGAGATCTGGCGGGACGCGGGCTGCTGCATCGATGTCAAACGTTTTTGACTTGGCGGATCAGAGTCATGGATATGCAATGCATTTGCAGCAATACAACATGGACAACATAGTAATATAAAACACAAATACTAAAACAGTCTGCCATCCTCTTCATGAGACACTTCTTGCTCAGCTGCTCTGAACATTACCAAGAACTTCAAGAGTAGAAAAACTCCCTTCCTCTTAACAGCTTTGCGATCTATAACATCACATTATTTTTAACCCAATTGTTGCCCAATGGAGTAGTATTATAACCATATGAGTTGTTAGTTTTGTCCAATGACAATAGTATTGGAATAAAGGATTGCAAGTCATAAGACTAACACTACTCATGGCCAGCTACACATAAAGAATATTATCTGTAAGCGATGTTATAATTCAATAAATATTTTAAGCATGATATTATTTATATTTTAATGCATCTTAACTATAATATATTTTTAAATTTATATGTACTTTAAATGTAATATAAGACACTACTATTCATTATATATTTTAGGATACTTGTATCAATCTATAATATCAATACTATATCAATGCCTTGCATCTAGGTTCAGTATCTTGTGTTACTGTTAGTTTAAATTTTTTAGTCATACATTGCTTTCATAAGAAACGGAATATGCTTGGTATCTCAATAATTTGCTACTATAGTAGTTGTTACCGTCCCTAGGACTGCATGAAAAAGCAGTAAGTTGTTACGGAATGTGAATCGGTAATGATGCACATAAACGACTATATTGGATACGGATAATATTCGTCGTCTTTAATCAACACTTATAATAAGTCTCAAAACGATACATAAATGCTATTCATGTGACTTTCTCTTTCTGTTGTATGTGATAACGCCTCCTGGTATTTCCTTCAGAATCTCGAGTTATTGCATCCATTCGGCTGTTTATGGCGGGTAGTTCGGTTGTCAGAATATCATGTGTGGTGACCTCATTAGTGCTTGCAACGACACCACCATTATCACGGACTCCAAGAATCGTCATTTCTGTTGCATTCTCACTGACATCTTTTTTTACAGACATCGTTTGAATCATAGGCAGTTCTGGCTGTTGAAAACACATGAATTACTGAATGGTAAATGCAAATGGATTATAATAACGTACAACTATCACATACCTTTGCTTCAACAATACCATCACAAAGGATCTTCTGCCCCGTTATTTCTGTCATTCGTGATACTGCAAAGCTACGATATATGCTCCTAAAGTCAAAAGGCTTCACCTTTATTTGAAACTCGAATGTTCGCCCAATTAACGTTACCGGAATATCTTCAGTGCTTAATGTTGTATCTATTGTATCCTTTTTCTGCATATAAATTGGAAAAGTAAAATTTTTGCATAATAAACAAACTAATAATATATTAGAAATTAAAGGATGACTCCAACCAATTGATTGAGTAATTCTTCTGCCGTTGTGTTGGTGTATTTTTTGGCAGTTCCATCAAACATGACAAATGTTGTTGTGTCATATCCATCCTCAACAACTATCTCAATTCGAAATCTGAAAAATCAGTTAATGTGTTTAATTCGGAACATGTAGAACGATTAATCAGTGTGTTTCGATATAGTACCTGACAACTCCTACGGCATTTGTGTCTACACACTTGTTGCAAACTAATGATGTAGCCGACCTGCCTAATTTTGTGGAGCATCTTGCACATGAAATGTAATTCCAACCGGCCCTTGATACAACTTCAATAATTTTTGCAATACAAACGAAATCCTTCTCCTGCACAATTATAATATATATCAATATGCAAATATTGCACGATCGAGTGTTATTTGTCATTATAAATAAGTTACAACATTGCAGCATATCATGCTCTCATTAGAGATATTATTAATGGTCTATACGAAACAATTATTCTTGAAGTATTCTTAATAATAAACCAAATAAAAGGAAGCATGAAGCGAAAGGCTGCTTAACTTACCTGTTCCGTTTCGGTACGAAGAAACGTGTGGACATCTGAAATTGTGGATAATGGTAATTTGATTTTGCACGACACCCACGAAACTGTGCTGGGAACATCTAACGCATTCATTCTAAACCAAGTACGTGATCAAGAATACGTTGGAAGGTGAAAAAAAAACATAAAATGCTTGACATTGTCACTACTATCACTCCACCTTTTTCGGAATTCTGTGACGTCATGACACTCCAAATTCAAATAGAGCTTTGACGAAGAAGTTGAATTCAAGTATAGATTACCTGTAGTTAAAAAAAAATAAGATTGAAAAAACGTTTGCAGCATACGAAGGATGCATGTTAAGACGCTCACCTCCGTATATCTTTGGGTTGACGCTGGTTATGACGACCACAGCATTCTTTCCGATCACAGGGCGTAACTTGTTGCAAAAATCTACGGCTTTTTCATCCCAGACGGTGACAGAAACGTTAATTCCACTGCGATAAACATATGAAACCACAAATTATAAATCATGAAGTCTATAATACATAACCAAATATAATATGGAGATAATGTAACATACTTGTCCAGTAGAACTCGCATGACAGCTCGCATGATATTTCCAGCATTGGTTACATCTGGTTCGATGATGGATGATAACAATCCAATCACATCTAATACATACGTTATGGATAATACCATTGAAACCTTTAGTAAATGTGCATGATTTTTTCAATATATAGTATTACGGAACATTTTCGTAACAACATATCCAACCTGGTAATTCCTGATTCTTGTCCGCCAATTGCTTTAGAGACTCATAAGGTTGTATTTGGAACTTCTCGTCATTTATACTGTATGCGTCATCGTGGATGGGATTAATGGTCGTAAGGTCTGTAAACCTTAACATGTAAGGGTGTTCAGTCATTCGAAAGCGTGCTGGTGCATTTATAACTTCAAAATCAGTTATTGCAAATATTCGACCCTCAAAAAGTAATTGTCGAAAGCGATCTATTCGCAGGCTGTGGATTGAAGCTTGCATCAGCGTATCCTGTATAATAATAGATTACAAAATTGTTAATTTGTATGAAGTAGTAGACGTCACATAAAAAGTATAATTCTAACCTTTTCGTCCAACAATAGAAGGTCTAAACTCATTAACTCTCCATTTTTTCTAAGGTTTTTAGCTTCCCATGTTCGCAACAAACGAACAATAACGGTGCAACTTTCCACCTTTGGGCTGAGTTCTTGAAGCATGCAGTAATCCTCCACTTGAGCCATTGTTGTGATGTTTGGTAACGCAATAAACTTTATTTTTTCTGTAGAAAATTATGCAATTCATGTGGAATATATAGTAACATAAATCAGGCTTGTCATAATGACTTACAAATGGAAGACTGCTCGACTTGCATGTATAACGAATATGAATTGCATACAATAACCGTTCAGGCTGATACAATGAATATATTGAATATTAAATTTACCTTTAATTGCATACAATAACCGTTCAGGCTGATGCAATGAATATCTTGAATATTAAATCTACCTTAATGGTCATAAATTAATATTGTATGATATCACCAACCTTACCCACGTCTGGTATGCTTGTGATGCCAAATCCCATTTAATTTAGGGCATTTAATTGATGTATTTATCTTTAGAGACTGTTGTGATGCCAAATGACATTTAATTTAAGTCATTTAATTGATGTATTTAGTTTTAGAGACTGTTGTGATGCCAAATGCCATTTAATACAGGGGCAAGAGCGTACACCTCATTGTAAATTCGAGGGCAATGGTGGAAAAAATGCAAATTTCAGTATTTTTGACGACGTGGCGCATTGGGGGGGGGCTGGAGCAGATGACGTGGATTCACAGGAGAGTTCTATATCCAACTTTTTAATATATATGATTATTTCAAAGTACGAATCCAGCTTGATGTTTCAGTTGGATTGTACGATGACTCAGAAATCCTTATTCATGTAGGTTGGGGACAAATTCAGTAGTCGCCACGGGCAGAAAGGAGTTTGTGGAACAATTGTTCAACAGGAAGATTTCCCTTTTTCTGAACGTGGAATATGTCCAGATTTGATCATGAATCCTCATGGATTTCCTAGGTACTCTTTAAGGGAGACCATATATACACAAATCGATCTTTGAGTGACGTATTGACCTTGAGTCAATCCTATAAGCCTCAATAAATCTCATTCTACTTTCCCAATATCAAGTATCAAGAAACCATATTTTACGTTCTAATATGCAATTATACAGTTGGAAAGATGATAGAGCTTCTCGGTAGCAAAGCTGGAGTCTCTTGTGGAAGATTTCATTATGGCAGTGCATTTGGAGAGCCCAGTGGACATGCAGATAAAGTTGAGACTATAAGGTGCTCATCCACCTTCCCTGCATCCGCAATATATATATATATATATATATATGTTTTCCTCGTCCACTTTCCATATATCTTAATTTCTCATTTTTACCTGGCAGTGAAACCCTGGTGCAACATGGTTTTAGCTACAATGGCAAAGACTTCATCTACTCAGGTCCTTTCTCACATTATGTTCAATAAATCACCATTTTTTCTAGTTTTTCTTGATCTGACAATTTTTTGACACCCTGCTGCAATTTTATGTGTTATAGGAATAACTGGGGAGCCATTGCAAGCATATATCTTCATGGGACCTATTTATTACCAAAAGTTGAAAACACATGGTAGGCAGCCAATTACTGCTACAGTAGTATTTATTGCATATCTGCCGCAGCCATCATTGCTGTATGAAGTATCTATTCAGTGATTTAATCATATTAATTTGGATGGAAATGCTATAATATCCTTTTACACCTATAACAATATGTATTGCTCAACTTTTACTGGATATATATAGGTTTTAGATAAAATGCATGCTAGAGGTAGTGGACCCCAGGCTATTATGACCAGACAGCCAACTGCGGGGAAGAGTAGGAACGGAGGTTTGTGATTAAACACGCTAGTACGCCACTTAT
This sequence comes from Lindernia subracemosa, assembly GCA_028392965.1. Lineage (NCBI taxonomy): Eukaryota > Viridiplantae > Streptophyta > Magnoliopsida > Lamiales > Linderniaceae > Vandellia > Vandellia subracemosa. Next base: position 9,146 of record JAQPCC010000218.1, on the reverse strand, counting down.
TACTCGCTTAATATCATTTTAATTCTATATTTTCTGAGCATCTTATTGATTAGGTCTTCGAGTTGGGGAAATGGAACGCGATTGTCTTGTTGCATACGGAGCCAGTATGTTGTTATATGAGCGGTTGATGCTTTCTAGTGATCCTTTCGAGGTTCAGGTAAGCAGTAAGCAACTTGTGATGATCATTTCCTTCATTTTGTCTGGTGATTTTATTCAGTTCTGCGATATTTTCTCGCCAGAAGTTGATTGTCTGAAATTTTTGCTTCCTTAAACTTTCTGCCTAAGTACACGTGTTGCCTGGCAGGTTTGCCGAAAGTGTGGTCTGTTGGGGTATTACAACTTCAAGTTAAAGACGACGGGCATTTGCTCTACGTGCATGAACGGGGACAACATGTCCACCATGAAACTGCCCTACGCCTGCAAGCTCTTAATACAGGTAGTAATTAACACTTCCTACTGATGATACACTCTTAGTTGTCTTTTCCACTTCGGCATAACAGATAATTTGTCCTAAATAATAATACTTTTAGAATGATTAGTGAGCATGTTTATTATTCAATGTCGCCTTCGTTGACCTGCTTTTTGCATTTGCTGCCCAGAAAACTACGTTTAAGCTTTCAAAATTTCACCATCTCTTTTCTTATTCAGGAGCTTCAGTCCATGAATATCGTGCCTCGTTTAAAGTTGACGGAGGCTTAATAACGCAGGAGTGGAAGGATTATCTTATCTATACTAGGAGAATATATGGTAGGTTTCATTGGAAGTGAATATTCCATTAAGCTTTTTATTTATTTATTTATTTTGACTCGATGAGAGTATGATTGGTAAATAAATGGCTTTGCAAGTTTAAATATTACATGCAAGTGCTTTGCTTTTCCATTAAGGTGTTTGTACAGAAGTAAGCTAACTGATTATTATTTGAGCTGAATTTTCCATTCATCTACTGATGAAAATTGAATGTAAGAACATAATTCTCAACTACAATATGAATATGTATGTATTTGTAAACCCAAATTTCATCTGAGAAATAATTTCTACCAAGTATTGGCATTGAAAATTCTCTCTAATATAGATTTTCTGTATGTTCGTATGGTGCCGTACAGTCATTTCCAAACACACACAAAGTTGGAGATTTATGTTCTTACAGTGGGGCCCTCACGAAAGAACATTAATAAAACAGTTTTAAAATAGGTACATTATTATTAGATTGCATGAAAATCAATAACATACCATTAATTAGATGATCATCCACATAACATATGAAAACTTCCCTACATGAAACAATTCCAATAGTTTAGGGTGAACTTTACTATGGTTACGAAAGGAATATTGATCATATACACATATTTGCATCTCGACTAACTCCAGCGATTGATTACATGAAGATGAGATGCAGCATTCCACATATCTAATCCACAAAACACAAAAAAAAAAAGCTGCCCACAATTCCCTTGCAAGAAGAAGAATAACTTACAAGTGGAAGAAGTAATTTTCATCGATCCAAAGTGCTGTGCAATATCATGGTGATCGGTCACAGGGCTGGATAAAATGGTAAGAAAAGATTTATAAACCAGTTAAAAACATGTGATACTGCAAGAGGCACGGCGTGAGCCGTGGGGCGGTTCAGTGCAGGAAGCGGTGGAGCAACCTCTCCGGCGACTTCAAGAAGATCAGGGAGTGGGAGGAGGCCGGCAAGACTCGGGGCGACGGAGCGGCCGAGTCCTACTGGGCCATGAGGAACGACCTGAGGAGGGAGAGGAAGCTGCCTGGGTTTTTCGACAGGGAGGTCTACAACATCCTCGATGGCGCCGGTGGTGGTGGTGGCGGTGGTGGAGGTTCAGCCGACGTGGCCGCGGAGGAGAACGACGAATTGGTTCATCTGGGTCGGACCCCCGAGAAAGCCAAACCTGACCCACCTCATGTTTCTTCTCTATCTCATTCCTCATCCATTTATCTGATACACTTTGCCCATATATAGAGATTGATGGTTTTCAATGGAACGAAAGATGGATTTTGCCCATATATAAATAAACATTTTTTTTTTACGATGGTTTCATCTTCATCCCATCATCCTCTGAAATTGTGTACTACAATTACTGTGAGAAGAATCAGAACAAGTTGTATTAGGTAGGAATATACGATGATGACATAACAAACACACCACCATAATAAGTAACATTTCACAGCAAAGCAGCAACCTAAATTATCATAAAAGGAAGCCAAGAGATGTGATTTAAAGATAGCTAGAAGGTAAAGAAGAGATAAGGCCTGACATGTAAATGTCGTCTCCCCCCAAAGTCCAGAGAGAATTTGTGCTTCTTAACGAGCGTCGTGTTCGCAACCTTGGACGACAGAGAGAACCTCTCTTCCCCCGACACCTCCTTGTACGATTTGAGATCGACGCGGCAGACGTCCACTTCCATGCGGCAAAACCCGACGGAGTCCTCGAGCCTCTCCACCACCAGGTTGCACATGTGGTACTTGCCCTCCTTTTCTCCTTCGTCGCCGTTCAGGCACCGAGCCACCATAAAGTCCACGTCCAAACGACGTCCGTCGCGACGGCTCATCCCAAGGTTAAACCACTCTTGCATGGGGCTGACAAATCCCACGTTGCGCGCGAGCTCCTCGTCGTCGTCGCCGCAGCCGGCCCATTCCTCAAGGTCGTAGAAGCCGTACCGGTTGACGAAGCAGAACCGACCCCCCTCGACCGTCTCGAAGGAGGAGGCAGGCGCGGCGAAGGAGATGTTGAGAGGGACGAGCTCCACGTCAGCGTAGATGGGGCCCAGCTTCGCCCAGTTCCTATCGGGCGAGGAGAGGTCGAGCACGTAGAGCCCGTGGGAGAATACCTTGACCACCAGCTTGTCGGTGCCCTGGATGAACCCGTACTGCTCGATGTCGAGCATCTGTACGCCTCCGCCGATCCCAGGGAGCTGCTCGGGAGATCCCGGGTCCTCGGGATCGAACAGCTCGAAGTCTCCGAGCGGAGGCTCGGGTGACGGCGGCCCGTGGGGGTCCGACGTGGAGAAGACGACGATCTTCTTGCCGTCGGGCGTCGGGAGGGCCGCGGGCTCAATTTGGGGGACAGCATGTCGCCGACCTTCTCCAGTAAGGGGCCGCCTTTCTTCGTGCTGATGATTAGGGTTTGAGGCGACGACGTTGATGATTCTAAATCGAAGGCAAACACGGACTTTTTGCCGCCGCCGTCGTCTCCCTCCAAAACGTACAGCTTCTTTCCGCCCAGCATGCAGAAGGCGTCCTCGAAGACGAGGTCGTGCCCGCCGTAATCGATCTGGAGCGTCGGAAAAACGCGGGCGTATCCCGCGTCGTCGCCGTCCCCGCTGGAGCCGCCGGCGAGAGCGTCCGATTTCAGATCGACGACGCATACGTTGCATTCTAACCTATAATTGTGGCCAAAACCACGCCACGCTTCGAAGCAGTATAAGACGATACAGGCTTTGCTCTTACCTACGGAGGAACACGCTAATCGCATCCTTTTCGGAGTCGGAGAACCTTCCATCGCCGCCGTAAACGAGATTCCGATCAGAAAAATCAAAACCCTACCCCGTTAAGAAGAGGAATGAATGAGTGAATTTCGTTCTCAAAATTTTGGACCGTCATAAATTGTGAAAGGCAGGCCCATAATTTATTTGCTAGACAATTAGGAATTAATTAATTGTGGGAGCTTTTGTTTTGTTTTTCCTATTTAACGCCAATTTATTACTGTTGTAGTCGGTCGGTGCTACATTTTTATTATTATTTTATTTTAGGTAAAAAAATTGCACCAAGTTACGAAAAAGTGAAATTATGCAATAATTTATTTTACGAGATGATGGCTTCGAGCATAATATACGATGTGGGCCAAGCTCCAAAGCTTTCATAATGATGCAACCTTTGACCGTCCCTAACCGATTTATACTTCTATTGAATTGAAACTAATCACAATTAACCAAAGCTCTCTACATTACTTTAGGGGTCACACGTCAGTCGAGCCAGCTCAACCAACCTATTCATTTGAAGCTCATGAATGTCGAGCTTAAGTAGACTCGAGTTTCTGAGCTCGAGCCTAAAGTCAAAATCAACGTGATTCCACTTGTATTCCTTAACTTTCGCTATCCCTATAGGATGTCTTTCGATAGCCGGGGGAAGAAGAGGAAGATCTTGTCTCCGGCGGCGTGCGATGAGAAGAATAACAACGTTGTTGGCGGAGAGAGTTTTTGTAATAATAAGGTGAGGCCTCCATTGAGATATTTATGTCTTTTAATTGGTCGGAAATACTAATTTTTTTTATATTAGTCATCCGCACAACATCATTGTGATTCATAGTCTCCAATTAAGTTAAGTCGGCTCGAGTCTGAACGTTATTGATAAAGGCTGTTGAATAACTCCGACTTTCAGAAAATTAATTTCTCTGGCATATGTATGTCGTCTCAAGTCCAATCCGACACTAATTGACCAAGAACATTTATTTGAAATACTATTCAAATGTCCTATTCTAATTTATTTTGATCTGTCAAACAAAATTACTATTTACCCTATAACTTTTAATTTTATAAATAAAATTACTATTTTGCTCTTAATTTATTTTAAATTGAATAATTATCATTATACCCTTTAATTTTTGATTTATAATCATATTCTTATAAATAATTTCTTTCATTTTAGATACTTAAAAAGAATACAATTTAATTCTAAAATAATATTTATATATTAAAGCACAGGGATTGTAAAATACTATATTAATTATAATTTTTATTTATTTATTCCCTCCGTTCGGCTCCTTGCCTAGCTTTTTTTGTAGAAGCTTTAATTTTAAAACGTATTGGTGGGCCGACCCAATATCTGAAGAGCCCATATAACGCCTATTTCAGCCCGATACTTTTAAAATAAATTAATTTATATATATATATATATAAAAGGCTCGTCGCACTAATAGATAGACGATAGCAGTAGATTATTACTATTGATTAGTTAGTTTGGTCCCCAAAATGTCACTAGTCGACGATTAAGACATAGCACCCTCCTTAATGACTAAAAACATGCGTGGGAAGTGTTACTATTCATTACACGGTGATATGATAGCCATTTATTTATTATTATACATAATACGAAGAAATTTAATAATAAAAATAAAATGAAGGTGGCCCTTCGCTTTAAGCAAGAAAAAGATCAGATAGATAGATAGATAGATGGCTAATGATTCTTTAATTATTTCATCACTTACGAAAGCCTAAGGATAAGTAAGGTCTCATCTCCTTTCAATTTAATGCCCTTTCGCTTTGAAGTGCCACTTTCAAACCTTAATTACCCCGAAATCACTGCACTAATCCTCATTAGTAGTCACTAATTCTCGCCAAAGTTCCCTTAATAGTCTCCATTCATCTCCAAGTTTAAGGTTGTCTCTCCTAACCTACTCCTTAACATACGCACGTGACTGAGAAAATCCCTGATACAAAAGTCAAAGGGGGTCACGTGAGGCAAATATGATGGAGGTGGCGGGGGAGGAGGAGGAGCCGTCGAGCAAGAACGCCGCCGCTCGCCTGCCGCGCTGGACGAGGCATGATATCCTCATGCTAATACAGGGCAAGCGGGTCGCCGAGACCAGGGTCGGCCGAGCCCGCGGGGCCTGCGAGTCCAAGTGGGCTGCGGTGAGCACATACTGCAAGAGGCACGGCGTGAGCCGTGGGGCGGTTCAGTGCAGGAAGCGGTGGAGCAACCTCGCGGGCGACTTCAAGAAGATCAGGGAGTGGGGGAGGCCGGCAAGACTCGGGGCGACGGAGTCCTACTGGGCCATGAGGAACGACCTGAGGAGGGAGAAGAAGCTGCCTGGGTTTTTCGACAGGGAGGTCTACGACATCCTCGATGGCGCCGGTGGTGGTGGTGGAGGTTCAGCCGACGTGGCCGCGGAGGAGAACGACGAATTGGTTCATCTGGGTCGGACCCCCGAGAAAGCCAAACCTGACCCACCTCATGTTTCTTCTCTATCTCATTCCTCATCCATTTATCTGATACACTTTGCCCATATATAGAGATTGATGGTTTTCAATGGAACGAAAGATGGATTTTACGACTACCATGTATATAAATAAACATTTTGATTGCCTAGCCTAGCGTTGAATAAGGATAATAATTAATTATGTTCTATGTTTAGCTCTAGATGATTTTAGTTTTTTTTACTTTTGGTTCACACACACCATAAATAAATCGATCGAACAAGCAATTCCCCACTTGAAAAAACAACAGTCAGTCTTGCTAATTTAACTATGCAAGCAAAAGCAATAACTGGGATGGGACTCAGAGGAGGAATTCCCATTACAATCTTCAGTCAGTCTACCAATCGTTTTACATCAGGCTTTATATGGACACAGCCACAGGCGCATCTGTGACGTAACGAAATAATCTACACAATCAGAGATGTGCTCATTGTCCCCAGCCGCTGCTATGCAAACACATATCGCCAGATTCATGAATTTTTTAGGGATGGTATTATTACTCTCCTCTATTAACTGGAAATCAGCTGCAAAAAAGGATATGGTCATCTCATCTCATCTCTCTCCTCTCCTCTCCTCTCCTAAAAATGAGTCAACTCAATCAAATTAGCAGAGAGAGAGGGAGAGAGAGATCTCATTCATTCATACCTTTCGCCCACAGCAGGTCCATGATACAAAGACGTCTCACATCCTTTTTGATCTTTTGCTTGTATCTTTGCCCTTTTCTTGCCCCAAGGCCAGGGGATTCGTTCCCTCACAAAAAATGTGTGAGTAGCTGAAGAAATAGATTTTTTTATCACTCAGTAAAAGCCAGGAGCTTTTTGCATCTCTTGACAGATAAGACACACAGACAGATGACTTACTCCCTATCAATCTGGTAAATGCAGCTTTCCACTCCTCCACGGAACCCTGCCCACCAAAAAGCATACGCTCAATCTCACCGGCTTGAAAATGCATTAAACATTAACTAGATGACTCTATTTCCATTTGACACCTGACCACCGTTCTCAAGTCAGAACACGATGCATCAAAGATTTCTATCACTGCTTGAAGAACAAAAAAAATAATAGTTACCTCGGCTTCCACGGAGGCTGCTTGCCCACCGATACTCATCCCACAATCATTCCCAAGATAGCTATTCGTTTACAAGTGGTCAAAGGCAGGCAGGTCAACAACGACCCAACATAAAATATCCGCATGATAAGTATGAAAATCTTTAAAAATCACAAAGTAGTTTTGTAAGTGCAATGGCAAATCCAAATGGTTTTAAGGCGAGCAAAGCAACAAATACGGTCTCAATTCACCAAAAGGGTAAAGCCTCAATCCTGAATCCCCAACAAAAAAATCCGCATGATCGTAGTAGTTCCACATTGACAAAAACACAATAACATAACTACAGAAACGGAATTCGACATCGACTCATCAATAACCTCCAAATAAACTTCTCCCAGACGGATTGGTACCATCTGTTGGCATTGGATAATATTTAGGATTAGGTTTCGTCCCTTTAAAAAACATAGCGTACAGTTTAACATCGTACTTCTTCACCTTCTCCTGAAATTCGAATTTACGGAACATGTCAATTTATCACGGAGAAAACATTAAGATAAGAGTCGGAGAACAATTAATATAGGATTCAGACCCTGAGACGTAAGAATTTTCACGCATGTAGTCATCAAGGTCCGTAAGATTGCTCAGTGCGTGCAAGTGTACATCTGAAGTCTGACCAGCATTCTTAAGTCAGGACAAGAAGCATCGAAGATAGCTGTAACTGCATGACTAAGCTAAACAATAAATTTAATGGTTACCTTGGCTCCCACAGAGGCGGGTACACTCACCCACCACTCCTTCAGAATATAGCTGTTCGCTTATTATAGGTAAAAGGTAAGTAGCATATAATTTTCACAAATCATAATTAAGTGAGGAATTTAATCCAACCAGAAGTAAGCAAGCTTCAAAAAACACAATGTCAATCAAGTGCAATTGCAAAATCCAAATGGTTTAAGGCGGTCTGGCTGTAATCACAAAGGTGTAAAGTCTCAATCCTCGATCCCCAAACAACAATTCCGCATAATTACCTCGTAATAAGCTTCTTGTCAACGGCTCCGTACCATTTGCTGGCATTAGGATAATAGTGAAATGCCGGTTCCATCCCATCAAATAAAGCGTAAGCTTCAACGTCATCATTCGTCATCTCTGTCGAACTGAACACGGATCGGTCTATCAGCATACAGATCCAAAATCGATCGAGGTAAATCACAGGGATTTAAAATACTATATTAATTATAATTTTTATTTATTTATTCACTCTGTTTCGCTCCTTGCCTAGCTTTTTGTAGAAGCTTTAATTTTAAAACGTATTGGTGGGCCGACCTAATATCTGAAGAGCTCATATAACGCCTATTTTAGCCCGATACTTTTAAAATAAATTAATATATATATATATATATATATATATATATAAAGGCTCGTCCCACTAATAGATAGACGATAGCAGTAGATTATTACTATTGGTTAGTTAGTTTGGTCCCCAAATGTCACTAGTCGACGATTAAGACATAGTACTAACCCCTCAAACCCTCCTTAGTGACTAAAAACTTGCGTGAGAAGTGTTACTATTCATTACACGGTGATATGATAGCCATTATTTATTATTATAATACGAAGAAATTAATAATAAAAATAAAATGAAGGTGGCCCCTCGCTTTAAGCAAGAAAAAGATCAGATAGATAGATAGATGGCTAATGATTCTTTAATTATTTAATCACTTACGAAAGCCTAAGGATAAGGTCTCATCTCCTTCAATTTAATGCCCTTTCGCTTTGAGGTGTCTTGTGCCACTTTCAAACCTTAATTCCCCCGAAATCACTGCACTAATCGTCATTAGTAGTCACTAATTCTGGCCAAAGTTTCCTTAATAGTCTCCATTCATCTCCAAGTTTAAGGTTGTCTCTCCTAATCTACTCTTAACATACGCACGTGACTGAGAAAATCCCAGATACAAAGTCAAAGGGGGTCACGTGAGGTAATATGATGGAGGCGGCGGCCGCGGTGGAGGTGGCGGGGGAGGAGGAGGAAGCCGTCGAGCAAGAACGCCGACGCTCGCCTGCCGAGCTGGACGAGGCAGGAAATCCTCGTGCTCATACAGGGCAAGCGGG